>VSTD030000504.1:0-15707 GCA_008808055.3 Sporobolus alterniflorus | reverse complement strand
GTAATGTTTCCATTGATAGGTCCAGTCGGCCATTAATGAAGGATGATTGAGTCTTAGGGAGATGCAGGTGGATAAGAATCTTTTTCCGGTCAACACCATTGATTTCCAAAATTCCAAGGTGTTGATCTGACTAGAACAAGCTGAAACGGCTAAAGGCAAGAATGTGATCTTCGGTGAACAGCGTACTATCACCGCCGATGAGAAGGTCTTGTCACGAGAAGTGGTGGTAGAGAAAACCACTAATGGAAAAGAGTCTCTGAAGATCACCATCAAGGCTCCTACAATTGGTCAGACCGGTTCACGCTACTGTTTAGACCGGTTCAGCCGGGGAGCGCCCAGTGCCACCAGTCAGACCGGTTCCTCATACCGGTTAGACTGGCCTTCGGTCCCCAGATGGTAGAGGACTTTCAACCCGAGGAGTCTAGAGAAGGGGAGATGGAAGAAAGATGGGGGAGGCCCTCAGTAAAGGAAATTCAAGACTAAGTCGGGCTTTGATCTTCTTTTGAACAAGTATACGCGTCAAGTGGCCATTTTGAAAAACCGGCCAAGAGAGAACTGTTCAAGGTCCACTCCAAGGCAGGAAACAAATAAAATATAGCAGAGGGAGGTTACTCAGCCAAGAGAGGAAGCACAACATGAGCATCCTCCGATCACCCCAAGTGTCTTGCATGCGGCAAAATATCCCATGTGAACAAATCCGGCACTCCACCCGCAATTCCCTATGATGGATCCATACATTGATCAACCAATGCTGTATATGCCACCTCTATAGCAGCTCCAGTACCCGGTGTGGGATGCTTGTCTAGGCATGTGGGTGAAATATCCTCCGATGCTGATACCACCATTTCATCCAGGCTGGGGCGCACCTCAGGGGTCAGTGTTCGTCAGGTTGAAGATACCATTGCATGACCGATTGGGCCTCGACCAATATGGTCCAGAAAAAGGGTCGGCCAACACCCACACCGGTCAGACCGATCTGGTGAACCAGTTAGACCAGTTGAACGGCAGGCTGGGCAGGACTTCGTGTTGCAGAGCAGTTTTGTGAAGGGGAAAATGAAGGTGGAGCAGTGTGTCCCTGAAGGTGAAGACGCACAGAACAATATTGCCAAGAAAGTAATCAAAATTGGTAACAATGATGTGGTAATGGGGGATTGCTTCAATGGGTCGGTTATTATAAACGGCTCTGCTTAGACCTAGATTGGCAACAACTCTGGATCTTCTCAACCACATGCCAATGATCATGAAGCTAGTTCAAGAAAGCTGGATCCTAAGTATCATCAGCCGAGGTGGTTCCCAGGTGGTTTGACACACACTCAGAAGAGGAAGTTACAATGGATGCGTGCCTGAGTGAATAAAGAGCAAGAGTCAGAGCGGCAAAGGGAAGGATTCATCAACAAGCTCCGGCTAATGGTGCCCTAGCAGCAGTGGAGGGCCAAGGTAGTATCCGAGGCTCTAAAGAAGACTAGGGTCAAAACTGCTAGGGAACAAGGAGTTGCTGATATAGACGTACCAGTCAAGACTGAAGTTAACCGGTTTGACCGACCTACTACTGCTGTTGGACCGGTAGACAAGGGATCTACTCAGGATCGGTCACACCGACCCATTACACCGGTCAGAATGATTAAGGAAGCTTTGGTACAAACAAGAGTAGAGGTTCCAATGCCTTCTCAAAGTTGTTCAGAGGTCCCAACACCTGTAGATGATGAAGAAGAGATGTTGGATTATGATCCATCATTGGTATGAGATGATATGGATGTGAATGTAATTTACCTATCTTGTAGGTGATCATGAGGTGGTGGAGATGAGTTTTGGCCCACATGACACTGTATTTCAAAGGCCAAAGGACTCAGAGAACCACTTGAAGTCATTGTACATCTAGGGGCATCTTGATGGCACGCCTATCTCTCATATGCTTGTCGATGGAGGAGCTATAATCAACTTGATGCTGTATTTCTTCTTCAAGAAGATGGGCAAGCCCAATGAAGAGTTGACCAAGACCAACACGAAGATCAATGACGTCGGTGGTGGTGATCCCATTGGAGCTAAGGGAGTTGCTTCCATGGAGCTGACCATGTGGAGCAAGACTTTGGCTACCGTGTTCTTCGTCACCGAGGTGCAAGGTAACTATAGCGCTATATTGGGGCAGGATTGGATTCATGCCAACCGTTGCATACCTTCTACCTTGCAACAATTCTTGATCCAATGGGTTGGTGATGATGTTGAAGTCATTCATGCAGATATATTGACTTGTGTTGCTATGGCCGATTCTTCTATTTGGACACATGCGGATGTTAGGTGTTTATCATGTTTAGATTTGTCAGATTATGATTTTCTTAGTGTGTCTAGGGGTGGTTTTGTACCCATTCATGTAAATCCAATAGAAAATTGGCTAAACCACACATGTTGCTAGATGGCTTCTAATGTAGAGTGGTTGCAAAAGCATGTGGAGCACTATCAGGCTAACAAGAATAATATGTGTGAAGCCATAAAAGAAGCAGAAGATTTAGATAAGTTAGGTCCAGGTTTTATGTCGGCCGACCCTTTAGAAGAAATCAATATTGGAGATGGTGTCACTCATAGGCTGACTTTTGTAAAGAAGAATTTAAGTGTTGATTATAAGAATAATTTAGTTGAGCTTTTGAGAGAGTATGCTGATTGTTTTGCTTGAACTATCAAGAAATGTCAGGTTTAAGCCATGATCTAGTCGAGTATCGGCTTCCCATCAAAGCTGGCTTTAGGCTCTTTAAGCAACATGCAAGGCACTATAATCCTCTCATGTATGACCGAATCAAAGAGGAAATTGATTAGTTGCTAAAAGCTAATTTTATTAGACCTTGCAGGTATGCCAAATGGATTTCTAACATAGTGCTGGTGGAGAAGAAAGGGCCCAGTAAGATTAGAGTATGCACTGATTTTAGAAATCTCAATAGACCTACTCCTGAAGATGAATATCCTATTCCTATTACCGATATTATTATTAATGATGCTTTAGGACGTAAGGTTCTTAGTTTTCTTGATGGTAATGCTGGTTACAATCAAATTTTTATGGCCAATGAGGATATGTACAAAATGGGCTTTAGATGTCCTGGTTTTGTTTGTTTATTTGAGTGGGTTGTCATGACTTTTGGATTAAAGAATGTTGGTGCTACTTATCAAAGGGCTATTAACTTAATTATTCATGAGTTGCTAGGCATTTTTGCAGAAGTTTATATTGATGATATTGTTATCAGATCAGCTAGTTTAAACTCTCATTTGGACCATTTGTGTTTAGCTTTTGAGAAAATGCTCCAATATGGGCTTAAGATGAATCCATTCAAATGTGCTTTGTTGTATTGACTGGTAAATTCTTGGGTTTCATTATTCATGAGCATGGCATAGAGATAGATCCTAAATGGGGTGAATCAATGAAGAAGGTAAAAGCTCCTACATGTAAAAAGGAGTTGCAAAGCTTCCTCGACAAGGTAATTAAATTATTTGAGATGGTTCATATCAAATTTGTCAGGAAGGGTAAAGGCTTTCACTCCTATTATTTGGTTAAAAAATGATGCTGAATTTATTATGGGAGTTGAGCAACAAGCAGCGTTGGAAGAAATTAAGAAATATTCATCTACACCACCGGTGCTCAAGGCACCACAAAGCGGAGTTCCGTTTTGATTACATGTTGCTGCTGCAAATGATGTGATCAGAGCTGTTTTGACCCAAGAAACTGAAGGAAAGGAGCATATTATTAGTTATGTGAGCCGACGACTATTAGATGTGAAAACAAGATATCAATTTGTTGAGAAATTATGTTTTTCGCTCTATTATAACTGCACTAAGTGGAGACATTATTTATTATCTAGTACTTGCATAGTAGCATGTCAAACTAATGATATTAAACATAAGTCTTGGCAGATGAGCTTATGGTTTAGTTGAGTATGATTTGGTTTATGAGTCATTAAAATCCATTAAAGGCCAAGTTGTTGCTGATTTTATTGTTGAACATCGGGTTGACATAGAGCATGATTTAGATGTCGGTCTCATTTTGTTTCCTCCATGGAAATTATATTTTGACGGATCAGCTTGTAGTGATGGGCAAGGTATAGGAATTGTTTTCATATCCCCTAGTGGTGAATGTTTTCATATGGCAAGCCGATTAGTGTATTTTTGCGTAATATGAAGATCTTCTTTTCAGATTAGAAATTTTAGATTCTATGAATGTGAATTATGTCGAGACTTTTGGTGAATCTTTGCTGATTGTATATCAAGTTTCCGGAAAATATCAATGGTTACATGGATCACTAATGCTTATCTTGACAAATGCCTAGAGATCATTGCTAGATTTGATGAATTTTCTAGGCATTTATAGGCATGAGAATAGTGAGGCTAATGATTTGGCACAACAAGCATCTAGTTATAATGTTAGTAACAAAAATTTTAGTATCACAAAAACACCAATGTGTGTGCGTGTGCAAAATTTAGAGTCTTTGTCTGTTCTGGGTTTTGAGACTGGTCTGATTAGTAGTCCAATCAGTCTGACTGGTATGCCTAAGGCTCAGATTGGTCCGACCAATTCATCAACCAGTCTGATCGGTCTTACTGTTCCAGACAACCCTGTTTTAGAGAATTTGGCTTGTAATGGTTTAGAACATGACAAGGCCGATGTTATTGATTGGAGGAGACATATTATTGATTATTTGAAGGATCCTAGTCACAAGGTTGATAGAAAGATTTGGTGGTTTGCCTTCAAGTTCACATTGATAGAATGATTTGCTTTTGAGGTGCTTAGATTTGGATCAAGCTAAAGTGGTTATGGGTGAACCATGAAGGAATTTGTGGTACTCATCAACCGGCTCCTAAAATGAAGTGGTTACTACGAAGAAGTGGTTATTATTAGCCTACTATGTTTGTCGATTGTTGTCGACACTACAAAGGATGCGAAGAATGACAGATGTTTGGTAATATTCAATTGGTTCCTATAGCTGTAATACATCCTATTCTCAAACCATTGCTATTTAGAGGATGGAGATTGAATTTTATTGGTCAAATACACCCTCCGTCTTTGAAGAGACATCGCTTTGTGTTAGTTGCCACAGATTACCTCACTAAATGGACTGAAGTTGTTCCTCGCAAGAATATGACACTCAAAGATGTAATTGAGTTTATTACGGAATATATTATTCATATATTCAGTATTCCTCAAACTTTAACGACCGATCAAGGCACTTCCTTCATATCTGGTCAAGTTAGAGAGTTTACTGAATCATATAAGATCAAATTGCTCAATTTCTCTCCATATTATGCTCAAGCCAATGGTCGAGCTGAATCAAGCCATAAGACTTTGATCAAGTTCATCAAAAAGAAAATAGAAGATAATCCGAGGAGATGGCATATAGTATTATCTAAGGCATTATGGGCTCATCGTATATCTAGACATGGTGTTACTAAGGTCACTCCTTTTGAGATTGTTTATGGTCAAGAAGCTATTTTACTCATAGAGGTCAATCTGGCTGCCTATAGGTTGGCTAAGCAAAATGAGTTGTCCGTTGTTGATTATCATGATTTGATGATGGACAACATTGATGAAGTTACTGACAAGAGCTTTGAAGGAAATTGATGGAGAACATTTGATGATGGACAACATTGATAATGTTACAAGCTTTGAAGGAAATGGCGGACAAAATTCGAGTTGCCAGAGCTTATAATAAGAAGGTAAAATTGAAGTCCTTTCAAATAGGTGACATGGTCTGGAAGACCATTATGCATGTCGATACCAAGGATCATAAGTTCGTAAAATGGTCTCCAGGTTGGGAAGGACCATATACAATTTTGAAGGTAATCACTGGGAATTCTTATATGTTGAAGACATTATGAGGTGAGCACCTTCCTATTGCGCTTAATGGTAGATATTTGAAAAAATATTAGCCAATTGTGTGGCAGGACGCTTGACTAGTAAAGCCTGTTGTTTTGCCATCAGCCTTAGGAGAAATAAACGACAAATGTTTTGCCATCAACCTTAGCAATTTTGGTACAGAAGTGTTTTTTAGTATGCAAGCTTTACTAAAAAATAGTGGGACATGTGTTGATGACCAAAATTTGCAAGGCAAGGGTGATCAGATAAACTTGGTCGACCAGTCTTACCGGTAGGCCCAACCGATCAGATCAGTTAGTCTAGAAACATAATCAGATTCGAGATTTAGAGATAATTTGGAAAGTTTAAATGATTCCTAGTGGGGCAAGACCTCCCCACCCTATATATATGAGGGCACATGGCCCATTGAGGACAACCCAATCGCCAAAACACAAAAACTCTTTACTTTTTATCTCCAAACCCTAATTTCTTGTCTCCCTTCGTCCCAGCAGCGGTTGGAGGTGGATCTGGCTAGCCTGTCGATGCCAGACCAACCCAGGATGCTCCTTCCTCGATGGGGTCCCCCCCCCCAAGCAGGAGATTTCTGGTCTGACAGGTTGGAGCTCTGGTGACCAAAAGTTTCTGCATGTGGTCGTGTTCGTGTGTATCGGCACGTTCTGGTGTCAATAGAAGTTCAGCACCACAAAGGTGCCCATGTCTCTGTTGATGAGCCCACAAATGACTGAGTTGCTCTCAACCCTAAAACCTCCCCAAACAACCATAAAGGTTGAGTTCGGCTCTTCACTATCAACTCTCACAAAGAAAAGGGAAATACACACTTCTCAGGACAACCACAAACTTGGGAGCTCCCAGGCAATGCCTAGCCATCTAGGGGATGAATCCCCAAGAGCAATGAACGCAAATGAGGTCATTAATGAAGGTGTTTGGAATCAAGCCTCACTCAAAGAAATGGCTCCAATCTTCTCTCAATGGCTCAAGAATGAGTGAGAGGAGTGTGGGAGAGAAAGAGAGGATCCCTTGGCACAAAGTTGAAAGTCTATTTTGAAAGTGCGAGTGGGTAACCAGCCAAATGAGGCGAGGGGTCTATTTATACCCCCCCCCCTCACTCAGATATTACCGTTGGGGTGTTAGGGACCCAGACTAGTCCGCACGGGGGGTGGACTAGTCCGACTGGAATTTTTCTATTTCAAAATGACCCCGAGATAGGAGACTCGGACTAGTCCAGCTAAGGTAGTAACAAAAATCTGGGGTACCCAGAGTAGTCCGGCTGACACAGAAATGAAATTTTGGGTAACCGGACTAATCCAGCTGGTTTAGCCTAGACAAACTGATTGTGCAAGACTAGTCCGGCCAGGGGCCAGAGCAGTCCGGCTAGACTTGATTTTTGGATCTGGTTGAGTCGGTCTAGTCCAGCCTGAGGCTCGAACAAGTTCGGCTAGAACAATTCCTCAAAACTTGATGGCCTAGACTAGTCCAGCTGAGATAGATAGATTAGACATAGATTTTTGAGCACGTTGACACTTTCGACAACTATTCTCCACATCCCTCTTGATACTACGACATATTGATGACTCAAATGAAATATAAAATAGCTTCACATCAACAATACAGCTCTTATTTCTTATTTCCCCTTTTTGGAGAGAGATTCAAAATCGATTAAGCATTCAGTTCCTGTTTACATCCTCATTCAATGTATTAGTTCTTTAATGACTTGTCATCATTCATCTAAATCCCAGCCGGGAGCCTCGATGCACTTTCACATACAAAAAATGTTAATAGTTTTCTGTCACACCTGATTTTAAGGATAAAAAGTGCTTAATGTATGTGTGCCCAGGATAATTTTTTCACACATAGTGACAATAAAGTGTTCACAGAATAACCAATGTCTCAAATAAATATAATTATTCTTACAATAATAATATCTTTAGAAGACTAAGACAACTCTCTTCTAGAATAGCAGCATAAGACATCATAACACCGGAGACAATCGATCGACGGCAGTCGCTCAGATAGTCTTCATCTCTGGTTCATCTTTTGAGCAACATTTCAATGTAGAATGATGGTAACAATGGTGAGTACATTGGGCACTCAACCAGTGTGAAAAAATATGACGTGCAAGTTTAATGTAAGAATGGCAATTACATGTTTATTTGCATAAAAATGCTACCAAACCCAATCCTATACTTAAGAAACATTTATCTAAAGCAACCCAATTTACTAAGTGAGATAAATTACCAAACTCAATTAATTCGACAACATATATAAAGGGTGTAGTCCACAAAGGACATTTGTTCACACAAACCAACGACTCACACAGAACGAATAAAGAGCTTGTCATATAGACCTTTATATTCGCTAAGAACCATGTTTGTCGCACAGAATTCTATGTTAACAAAGAACCAAACTTATCACACAGAATTTTATGTTCACTAGTAAGCATGCACGCGTGACATGCACACACAAAATAAAAAAAGTTGATGACAAACTATATCTTGGTAATTCTGCTTTTACTAATCTTTAGCTATATTCCACATTTATAAAATCTTATGTAATCCCTTCAATATATGATTTGACTTCATACATTGCTCAATCTTACTTCCCTGCTTAAATAAAATTTTAATGATGAAATATTTTCTTAATTAAATATTGTACATTAAAAATGAGACATTTTTTGTGTCCATAAATGAATTAATAATTGCCGATACCTCTTCATCTACCAATTTATAGATAGAATTCTCCATTACATAGAATAGTCTGGACTTGAATAACGGAGTGATGTAATTTGCATTATATGCACATAAGAAAAGCAAATGATATTAAGAAGCAACTGACATAATTAAACATGGTACTTTTGTCAGACTAGGAGTGCAGAGATTACCATGCTGCTTAGCTTTTGCCTGCATTTCAAAGCACAAAATTACCAGCATACAAGGAGGATTACATACAAGAAAAGATAAGAAGCAATTGTGCCATGACCTCGTTCCAATATGGATTACATGTCATGGTAGCAAAAATAGTATGGCTTCCAAAAATGTTACCCTAAAGTCATGTCGTCAAGGAACTTGGTTTCAACATCTTGATCACCTCTTGGAAACACAATTCTCCTCCTAGCTTCCACAACATGCGCCTCCCGAGCTGCAAGTGTGTCCATAATACCCTGGTAGAGATCGGCTTGAATAATCTTTTGATGTTTGGGCAATACATACCAATCAAGTCTCACGACGACGGTATGACAATGCTACATGGCACAAATGGTGATGAAGAGTGAACTCGAAGCTTTAGAATGTTCTACAATAGTACCAAGCATGAAAGACGAAAAAGAGGCGGGCAAAATGTTGATAATCGAGTGTTGGTGATGTGCCCAAGAGGCAATCATAACAATTCGGATTAAGGCACGTATGATATTTGATCCTAGTCAGATTATGGTACTAATGAGCCTACGACTTGGAATCCCATTAGCATACTCTATAAATATGAGGGGTGAGGCTAGGGGCTCAACACTTGCCACCATGAGACAAACCTAGCCGCCACCTCCTCTCGGCCTAACCCCAAAACCCTAGCTACACGTGAGGTGCTAGCACACCTGTGCACAGTGTTCCATCCCTGTCTGTGTGGACTCCGTGGAGGGGCTCCAATGGTAGCTGGCACACTGATCAGCTATGGTGGTGTGAGGTTGCTATTGGGATGAGGATGTGGAGGAGGTGATCTCCAATCAACTACTTCCTCTACACTGACGCATGTCTACATTGGATTGGTTGTTCCAGCTCTTCTTCTGCTGCACTATGCGTCTAGTGATAGCGATCCATAATCTCCTACTCACAAGTTTTCTTGGGTGACATGGTAGAAGCAGTGCTAGTGTAGCCTACCTGTTTTCCGATAGTGGTATCAGAGCCATCTTGTGTAGTTTTTGGTTTGTATCTTGCGCATATAGTAATAGGAGATGGATATAAGGGGTTGGAGTGGATTGCGACATGTGACCAAAAGGATTAGTTCGTGTTCCCTATCTGTTATGTGTGCAACATATCACTACCAGCTGAAATCACCATCGGGACTAATCGTGCACATAGTCAGTAGATTGAGCCAATAGATCAAAATCATATGTTGATCTACCTGTTGGTGGTCATAAAATGCATATATTTATCGTCAACATACCTACAGTTCATTCAAGATATAAAAGATAGGTGCTTATTACTAACGAGTTCCACGAGTTTTGTTGATTTACCATTTCAAGAACATCGAATGATGGAAAAGCACCATATGGACCAAAATCCATGCAATCTCCATTATGTTCAAAATAAGGCACAGTCACAGACAATACGACATGAGAAAATGATGTGGCACAAAGCATGGGCTCAACCGAGCCAAGGTGTGGCCGACCGCCCATGTGTTGGTGCATTTCCAAAAACTATTTTGTCTACGTGTCCAGCAGAGGCAGTGCTCAAGGTATCCAATGCTCAAAGGCAGTGCAAGGAGGAAACTTGGTCACTTGACCAAGTTGCATGGCCGGCCGGCCTGACAAGTGGGCCTCATGCACACAATCTTCGGCCAAAGCTCCGCCTTACTCCTCCTATGAATACAATGGTGCTCCCCCAGTAGAAAGTGTGAAGAGGGTGAGGTTTAGCCCCTTATAGTGCTCCCAAGTTCATTCTTGTAGTGTAGAGAGAGAGGTGAGGTTCTGAGAGCCGGAGGACTTCCCTGCGTGTCGGGAGTCCTTGGAGTAGCTCGAGCGCGGAAGCTCTGGTGGAATCCATTCGGGTTCGATGGAGTTTTCCAAGCTTTAGTTTGGTCGAGTGCGGAAGCACTGCAGGAATTCTGCAAATTCTGACAGATAGCCGACTCTCGAGTCCCTCTAGTGTATTGAGATTCTGGCTTGTCTGGAGATGCACGACATTACTTAGAGTGGGTGATGTACCAATCATAGTAAGTCATTCATTCGCTCCTCTTATGTTATTTGTGCACTTACATACCATATAGTAGAATTGGTGCTTGTCTTGTCGTATATATGGTCCCATGTTTGAGGATCAATCCAGTATAGTCGGACTCGGTGTGGTGACTATTACTTGATCCCTCAAAGGTTAACCGCTTTGATCAGGCGGAAGATCCTAGATAGTGCAGTCGATGTGGTGTCGGAGGCATTGTCTATGCATGTGGTGCCCCAGGCCATATAGACTGTTGTGGTACCCGCAGGAGTGCCGGTCCTGTTAGGGCTTCATGATCCACCACGTAGCTAGACTGGTATGGTGGGCCCCTCCCTACCTGACTTCACTATAGCCCCTTGTGTGGATTCCATGCTGTGCTATAGGTCGATCAGGCGGCCTAAGTCTATCCTTCAAGACAGTTGCAAAATCTAAGGTACGTGTATGCATTTATACAATTGCATTTGAGTTGTCCTACTCGTCTCTAGGTTAAATTTAGCTATCCTTTCACCAAAGTTATCATGCGGTATAGATATAGTGCTAGTCTACCTCTGTCCCTTGGATTCGATAATCCTAGGAATACTCTTAGCTGAAAGCTACTACAGTTAGCATCCGTATGCTTGTGGATTATTCTGTTTGGGTTAAGGACCACCAACAATACCCCGGTTCTAAGAAACAAAATCGAAGCATCCATACGTGTGCCCAGGATGTTCAAATAACACGTACGGCCAACAACATGGTAAACATATACAATATCTCATTAAATTACAAGCTACAATCCTTACAAAGTGACCCATGGGTCCAAAAGAAAGATTACAGAGCGGCATGGAAATCCAAGTGCGGATGAAGCCTCCACAGATGCAACCAGAGGAGAGGCATGCCTAGTCTTCATCTTCTGGCTCCTGCTGGTACTCTTGATTTGACTCCAACATTTGGTTCGACCAAAAGCAACTATAGAGGTAAGTTTGAGTAGACTTATGGTTGCTACTCAGCAAGTGGGGGGAAATATGACATGAGGGCTTAGTAACAAGGACGGCTAGACTCGGGTTTGATTTGCAGAAAGCAGTGGTTGCATCCTATGCCTTATGTGTTCTAGTAAATATGTAACAACCTCAACTCAAGCTCACAACCTCGATCGCTTCATAGAGTCTCACCGTGACCAACCCAAAACCTAGAGAAACCCACTTCGACAAACCAAACCAAACCACTTAACCATACCGGATCCCAGGTTCCAACTTATCGTGTGAGGGTCCATGCCGCTCATAACCACGAGGATGACTGTCATGACAGTTTTACACTCTACAAAGGTTGTACACCTTCCCCATGAGTAGTGATTTCATCACCTATTTCCAAGTGAGTAACATCTCCATTACGCCATGCCAACCAAGCACAATCACACTTCGTTTGGTGTGAGGCCGGGAGATCACTACAAGGCTTTTCAATGGCTTAATCTAGATTGCAGTGCACCTACAGAGGTTTCACTAGAGGTGTCAATCCAGAACCACCAAGGGCCCCTCTTGTGTCGTGTGGTTCTCAGGAGAGTCCACTCCTTTACCCACTCGTTCCCAATCAGGCGGATCCGTAGAGAGTCCACTCTACCCACTTCACCGATTGGTATGCCAAACTAGCCTCTACCATATACTACGCCAGGTCGTACCCATATTGGTTCATGGTTGCACTATTCTCATGGGTGGTCACTCCATGAACCGGTCCATAGATATGGGCATGATGACTAACCACAGGCTTCCGAAGTCCAACGGACAAAGGCCCGAACTGTCGGAATCCACTGAACATAGTTCCAAACCCGTCACCCAAATCCCTATTCTCCATACTGACAAGGAAACAAAGGTAATAGCATACCAGGTGACAACATGGATAAAAAGGTACTATTGTGCTACTCAAACCTAGACCAGATTCTTGTAGGGCTAAACAATTCTACCCAAAAATAACCTAACCATTCTACTCTATGGGGTTACCAAGGAATAATCAATCAAGGTTCTAGTAGTTCTCTAGCATAGGTGCGTGAAGCTTACTCCTATCATGCAATTTCTACATACTACAGAATAGATAGGAATATAGTATAGGTGCAATGTTGTTCAAGGACATTTGCCTCATTGCTTTGAAAAGAAAAGATTGGAGTCTTCATATACTAATCTTTAGGTCTTCGAATGTCAGCTCCAAAATGAATTCTCCCAATGCTCAAGAATACAATCAAACAATGCAACAATGAGAATAGGAATAGTTTGAACAGAAAGAATGTGATTCTGAGAATTCTGGCACAAGAATCACCTAATTCGGAGTTACGGTTGAAAAGATAAGAAGTGAGTTTTTGGGGGTTAAATTTGGATTTGGAGGGCTCTAGAGGCTTATGTGGAAAATTCTAGAGGTTTTGGTGAACTGGATTCGAAATTTGGAGCAAGGGTAGGGGCTTAAGTGTAGGATGGAAGGGCTATGGACTGATTTGTAATTAGATTAAAAAAACAGGGGCTTCAATGAAAGAATCTGGGGAATCTTGGATTGTGGGTTGATTTCTGGAAAATGGAAGGGCTTAAGTGCAAAAGTGGATGGAATATTGATTACCAAAGAATTGTTTTTCCAAAGGAAATTCGGTGGACCGCGTCCACGACTCCAAGGACCAAAGGAAACACGCCGGTCCATGTGTCCACGATGGACCAATCTCCATATAGCTTCACACGTTCTAATCGTGGCTGCTGATTTTTTATTCGACGGCTGGGAACCGATGAGCACAGGGTAGTGGCGGACGAAGGTGATGTGATCGGGGATGCGGCAATGGAGTCACCGGTGAGGCACCGGAATGGCCCTCCGGTCGACGGAGGCTCACCGCAAATGGCCTAGGAGGGCGTGGGGGGGGGGGAGATGGTGGCAAACTCATTTCTAAGGGAGGTGGAGCCTGAGAGGGTCGGAGCTGAGCTCGCGATGTAGAGAAGCGAATGGCGGTACTTGGCACCGGTGGAAGCTAGCTGGGTGCAAGGGAGGAGAGCCGCGGAGGAGCGACTGAGGTGTGGAATACGTCGGGGTCGAGTCTCACCTTTTATAGGGCCAGGAGAGGGCGCCAAGGCGGTGGTAAAGGCGGTTGCTGGCCGGAGTTATGCAGCAGCGGTGAATGGTAATTAAGGCCCTTAAGGCTTGATAAAATTCGGGTTGAACGGGGTGTAATGGCCGAGGATTAATCGGAGGAGGGGTCTTGCACCGGGAGTAGGGGTCCCCATGGTGGCGCGGGTGCAGTGCCGGTGTGGGCGGCTAGAGGAATGGGGCGACTTCGGCTGGGCCATGGTGGGCTTTATAGGAGCAGGTGGGCCGAGGCATTGGTGGTGACGGTTTTTGAGGATTACGTCTTCCCTTCAAGAACACGCATTTCGCGAGGGCACGAGCACTCCTGGGTGGGCTGGGCTGTGAGGTGGCAAGGTGGAGTAGCCCGGGGGAGTGGAGCGGCAGACCAAGAAGGGGAGGAAAAGGCGGCCAGCGGCCTGCTGCTACATAGGAGTGGTGGCTGATCGCAAGGGGAAGGAGATCGTGCCGGTTGGCTGATCAGACCGAAAGGGAGGAAGTGTTTGGGTTAGATTTAAATGGAGTTTGAGTTGGATCTTGAGTGGGTTTTTGGCCCAATGAGATTTAGGAAGATTTCTAAATAATTCTAGGCATTTGCTACGGTCTGAAAATAAAATAATTTAAGGATGATGAATAAACTTTATGGTGGGACTCAATCTACACAATGGAGGAAAATAGGTCATGAGTGGTTGGCTGAGCAGAATTTTTGTAGATAAGGTGAGAACGTTCCCGGAGACTGGCTATAGGTATCAACACAAGGATTGCACATACATAATGTTATGTATGTGGAACACATCACTTGAGTTGGACATCGTAGGGTTAGATTACTGCAAGGTCGCAGAGCGGCAGTACACACACCAATCACGTTCCTAGTGGTGTCATGATCAAACTTGGTGAATACTCCTGCACATATAATGAGCACATCAGGGAACACTCTACCGTGCGGTCGATGCATCGAGAAGATATCAGAATAGAGAAGAAATAGAATTAGAATCTCAATCGTTTGCACAGAATGCGTGCAGACAAGGGGCAGCAGCCATGAAAAATCAGATTCTGATTACATCGGCATTCCTCTTGCAGACATTTTGGGATGCGATGGAGAGGATATAGGTGATCTCCCACTGGAGAAAATTGGCGGCATTTCGATGGCTAGATCATCGGGAACAGGGAGATGAACTCTGGTCCAGGTGGCTGGACAGAACAGGGAGACAGAGCAGAGGAAGAGCTTTGTATTCTTGGGGATGGGATTGAGAAGGAGGAGGCTTCAGACCTGGTGTGGCATGGTAGGGGCTGTGTAGGGGTCCTTTTATAGTCTAGGAGAGGGAGGGGAGAGGTAATGACCGATCAAAAACAGTCAGCCATTAAGGTGCTGCAAAATGACAATTAACTTGACAGTTTTATGCTTTGGTTAATGGCATTTGATGGGGGAAAATAGACAGATATTATTGGATGTTTTTGACTATGAAATGATGGATTATTGTGGTATATTCCAATGCTTGGGTCAGCTGAAATTGCAGTCATGATGACGAAGGAATAATAACCATTATAGGGTCATTTCTTGATGGAAATTCATGAAGGAATTGTGGGCAAGAAATCGTTTTTACACCAAGATCTGGCTGCTGATATTTTGTACCTTGAGCACGAGCTTTGTTGCTTGCCTAAGGTGAACAAAAAGGAAGAGAGAGATTGGTGTATAGATGAAGAATAAATGATCGGGTGATTACTTAGATGTATGGACTGCTTATGTGCATGGGTGCAGTTGATGCACTTCACATGAAGGTATGACCACGATATGTGAGGAGTAGCACTTGGATGTAGAAGGTTATGACATCTGGTGAGAGGCATGGTACTTCTTAAGTTGCACTTGGGTC
>VSTD030000503.1:0-15722 GCA_008808055.3 Sporobolus alterniflorus | reverse complement strand
GCAATGGTGAGCATCTCTTCTGATGTCCTAGGGTTCTTCATTGCTAACTTGTGGATGAGCACCAAATCCATTAGACCTTTCTTGAAGAACATGATGATTGATTTGTCATCTACTTCCGGAATTAGGTTCCTCTTGTTGCAGAAACACTGGATGAACTCCTAAAGGGATTCTCCCTCCTTTTGTATGATGTTGGCTAGGTCACACTCAACCCCTGGCTACTCACAAGTGGCTCTGAAGTTGTTGATGAACTGCCTACAGAGGTCTGACCATGATCGGACCGAGTCAGTTGGCAGTATCATCAACCAGGTTCTGGCCGAAGATGACAGACATATCGGTAGGTAGTTGGCCATGATGTATGAATCACCATTGGTGGCCTTGATCACCAGCGGATAGACTTCTAGCCACTTGGTGGGGTTGGTGGATCCATCATACTTGTCAATTGTCGATGGCTTAAAATTGGGAGGCCAAACCACCTTCTGAAGATCACATGAAAATGGCTTGATTCCTCCTGTGTCTTGAGTCCTTGCTGGAGAATGGTGCCAGATGGGTTGATCGTAGTATGGGTCGTACATGTCATAATCCCTCTCATTGCATTGTTCTTGCTCCGCCCGGTCCTAGTCTTGATGGCGAATTTCAATTTGGCCGCGCATGTGCTTGGTACAAATAACATCATGCAGGTCCCTCTCATCACAACCTGACAGCACCACCTCTCAGAGGATGATGAGCTACTGGCTGAGTCCTTTCTTAGACTCTAGGACTGGTGGCATCGATGATGGTTAGACTCCTGACCTCACTTTTCCTTGAGAAGTGTGTGGAGTTGCTTGATCTTGCCTGCAGCTTGCCCATCGTCTTTGGGCAATAATGGCATCAGTTGGTTGATTATGGCCCGAGACGCCACCACATTGTGTGCCAGTGTGTGTGATAGACTTATTTGCCATGCCACTCAACCTGCTCGAGCTCCTTGGAGGGATCAGCCCTAGGCTTAGAGCCGCTCGATCGTTTCCTGATCGACTCAGCGACGATGGTCGAATTTGGGGTGGTGCCCCCTAGAGGTGGCACCATCCCCGCCCTCTTCATCGGAGTCGGCCAGATCACCGTTGTGGTGTGTGTTTCTTCCTGGTTGTCTTCTGTGCATCTTTTGCTAGCTTCGTTGACCTCGTAATCTCGATGACGGTAGCCTCGGCTATTTCTTCTTCAGCTTGATCTGCTGGGGCGTCACCTTGCTCTAGCATGAAGACTTCGTGGTCGTTGTCGAAGTTGGACTCCGAAGATGAGGCAAAGGTGTAGATCCAATCTGCTTTCTTTGGAAAGCATGGTTTGAGGTGGTTGACGTTTTCTCCAGAGGGATCTGACTCAGATTCCCTTGATACATCAGATTCGTGTCTGGGCCACATTGCAGGGGCTTGATTGTTTTGAGCCGGAGTCAGTGGGATCTGGTTGATGTCTAACCCTAAGATTTTCCTTTGCTCGGGCTCATGCATGCTCAGATCTAACCGATTAGCGGTGAAGTGCAGAGATCCAAAAACAAATCTTGAGCCTGACAAGAACTTGATCAAAGCTTGAGACACCATCAACTTCACGATGATGATTCTTGTGAGCCCCTTCCTGACATGTCAACTATCGGTGTTTATGATAATGAATTTATATAGGGGTGTTCACGAGAGTGGAAATCGATGGAAACATAGAGGGACACTAGGGTTTTAGACAGGTTCCAGCCTCCTGGAGGATAATAACCATGCCTCCTATATTCTTGTGTATTAAGATATGTCCTTTGTCGACAGATCCCTACCCGGCCTTTTATATCCAAGGGGGTAGGATTACAAGGAATGGTCTGAGTCGGTTACTCTATGATCTTGATATGGAAGGATATATTGGGGATCCTCTAGGCACAGGATCTGTTATCCCAAGTAAGGAAGGCTATCAAGAATTAATAAAGGGGTATGTTATCCCATCAGGATTAGTTACCTCGGGCTTAACCCATTTGTTAGGAAGGAGATCAATTTGTTAGCAAAAGTGAAAGGTCCCCTCATCTATAAAGGAGGCATGTACCAGGGTTTTCATCGAAGAAGAAGTCCTCGAATAGGAGGCTCCTTCGGTCATTGTGCCATGGGCTGAGGCCCCCATGTCATACCCCGGTTCTAAGAACAGAACCGAAGCCTCTATATGTGTGCCCAGGAAGTTCAAATCACACATATAGCGATTCATCATGGTAAAACATATACAATATCTTGTTTAATTTACAAGCTAAGATCTTTACAAAATGACCCTTGGGTCAGAAAGAAGATTACAGAGCAACATGATATTCTAAGTGTAGGTGTGGCTTCCACATGCACAACCAGAGGAGAGGCATGCCTAGCTTCCTTCTTCTTCATCCTGCTGGTACCCTTGATTCCAACCTTCAAATCCATCTAAATCAATGATAGAGGCAAGTTTGAGTAGACTTATGGTTGCTACTCAGCAAGTGGGGGAAAATATGACATGAGAGTTATGAACAAGGAAGGCTTGACTTTGGTTTGACTTGCAGAAAGCACTGGTTGCATCCTATGCCTTAATCAATCTAGTAAATAGATAACAAACCTCAACACCTCAAGGTAACAACCTCAATCACATCATGGAGTCTCACCGTGACCGACTCACAACATAGCAAACCCCACTTCGACAAATCCAACCAATCCACGTAACTGTACCAGTCCCAGGTTCCAACTAATCATATGAGGGTCCATGCTGCTCTTGGCCATGAGCACGACTGTCATGATAGTTTTAAACTCTGTAGAGGTTCTACACATTCCCCATTAGTAGTGATTACATCACCTATTTCCATGTGACTAACATCTCCATTCCGCCATGCCAGCCAGGCACATTCACACTTCCTTTGGTGTAAGGCTAGGAGATCACTACAAGGCTTTTCAATGATTTCCACTAGCTTGTAGCGTACCCGCTAAGGTTTCACAGGACATGTCAGTCCAGATCACTAAGGGCCCCTCTTGCGCCATGTTGTTCTCAGGAGAGTCCACTCCTTTACCCACTCGTTCCCAACCAGGCAGATCCCAAGAGAGTCCACTCAATCTGCACCACTAATTGGTACGTCAAGACTAGATTCTACCACATACTATGCTAGACTGTACCCATATAGGCTCATTGTTGTACTATTTTCATAGGTGTTTGCTCCATGAACCGGTCCTTAGATTTGGATATGATGACTACCACAAGCTTTCGAGTCCATCGGACACAGCCCCGAACTGTTGGAATCCACCGAATGCAGTTCCAATACCGTCACCCCAAATCCCTATTCTCCACACTAACAGGGAAGTAACAACTACTAACAGGGTGACAACATGGCATAAGGTAAAGTAACAGCTACCCAAACCCAGACTAGACCATGCGGGGCTAAGCAGCACTACTACCCAAAAATAGCCTAACCATTCTACTCTATAGGGTTTATCAAGGAATAGACAATCAGTTCTAGTAGGCCTTGCAAGGTTTGCACAGTGCTTGCTCCTATCATACAGTTCTACTTCTGCATAATAGATAGGAAAAATAGTAGGCACAATATGATCAAGGGCATTTGCCTCGTTGCTCTAAAAAGAAAAGATCGGAGTCCTCATACACTTGGTACTGGAATCCTCGTATACTTCATCTTGAAAGTCTTCGTATGTCAGCTCTAGAATGAATTCTCCTAATGCTCAAGCATATAATCACACAAATGCAAAAATCATAAGAATAGGAACAACTTTAAGAGAAAGAGAATGTGATTATGAGAATTTTGGCACAAGAATAACCTGATTCGGAGTTACGGTTGAAAGATATGGACAAAAGAAGTTATGGGGGTAAAATTGGAATTATGAAAATCTCTAGGGCTTATTTGTAAGATTGCAGGGGATCTGGTGAATTAGATTTGAAATTTGGAATAGTTGGAGGGGTTAAACTATAAAATTGGAGAGATAAGGGCTGAACTGCAAAATCTGTAAAAGACTTGGACAGCAGGTTGATATCTGGAAAAGAGAGGGGCCTATGTGCAAAAGTGGTTGGAATTTTGATTAATGAACAATTATTTTTCTAAAAGAAATTCCATGGACCAAGTCCAAGGGTGTGTGGACCGAGGGAGAGGGCACCGGTCTACGGTCCATGGTGGACTGGGATTCATAACCTTTCGCGTGATCTAATGTGAGGCGCCCATCTTGGTTTCGACGGCTGAGGAAAGAGGAGGGTGGGGTAGCAGTGGTTGTAGGCAGCTCGGCGGCAGGGATGCCGGAATTTCACCGGAACGATGCTTCGATGACTAGGGGCTCATTGCGAGGGGTCGATGAGGGGGAGAGTCGATCAGCGAAGCCATTTTTGGCATCGCCGAGGCGCGAGGAAGCCGAGAGCGGGCTCACAACGAAGTGGAGCGGGCGGCGGTCCTTGGCACCGGTGGAGGTGAACGGGGAGGGAGGGAGGAGAGACAGTGAGGGGCTTGTGAGGTGCGGGATTCTCCGAGGGTCCTCGGGGAGGCTTTTATAGGGGTCAGGGTGGAGGGGAGTGGTCGGGGGAGGTGGAGAAACGACCGGTGGCATTGATGGAGATTTACTGACCACTTGAATGCACGAGTAAAAGGGGAACGGGGTGTAACGGCGTGGAGTAAAGACACGGGATAGAGGGGATGGGTCGTGTGCGGTAGGGGGTGGCACGGGGTCGGCGGGCAGTGGCGCTGGTGGTGTGAAGCCGGTTGGAGGCGGTGGCTTGGTCGTCCTGACCAGAGGAAGGAGAAGGGGTCCGGCTGGGCCTTGGTGGGCTGCGAAGGACAAATGGCTCTTGGGCCGGCAGAAGCTACTGGGCCGGCTTTCGGTCGAAGGTTGTTGGGCCAGAAAAATGGGAAAAAGGCTAGGCTGCAAAGGGTGTTTGATTTAGAAAATTTGGCTGCTGATTTGGATTTGTTTCAAGGATTTTGAAATTCAAACCAAATGATATTTTGGATTCAAATCAAAGGATTTAAACCCAGGAGATTTTCAAATTCAATCAAAGGTTTTGAATGGATTTTGAATCTGAAATTAAAGGGATTTGGGCTTGATTTAAAAGGGAGTTTGGATTGGTTTTTGAGTTAGAATTAAAATGGATTTCAATGGATTTTGGGCCAAAGAATTTTAGGAATATTTCTAAATAATTCTAGGATTTTTCTATGGTCTTAAAATAAAATAAGTCAAGGATGATGAATAAATGCTAGGGTGGGACTGAATCTGCGCAATGGTGGAAAATAGGTCATAAATGATTGGCTAAGCAGAAACTGTATGGAAAAGACAAGAACGTTCCCGAAAATTGGCTATAGGTATGCACACAAGGATTGCACATGAATAATGGTATGTGTGTGGAACACAACTTTGAGAACATGGAGGAGATTAGAAATCACCTAATCTGGAGGTCACGACGTTAGAACATGGCTAGGACGTGTAGAGGTAGATCGCACGACAATCACATTCCTGGGGCGTCATTATAGATCTTAGAGAATCCTCCTGCATATATAATGAGGACAACAGGGAACACGCTGTGGTGTGGTCGGTGCATCAAGAAGTATCAGAACAGAGAAGAAGTAAAATTGGAATCATGGTCATGTGCACAGGATGCGTGCAGACACGGGGCAGCAGCCATGAAGAATCAGATCCTAGTTGCATCGGGATTCCTCTTGTAGCGATTTTTGGTTACTCGTTGTTGGGGACATATGGGCGCATCTACTGGGGAAAATTGAGAGTATTTGGTGGACTAGATCATTGGGGACAAGGCTATGAACTGGGGGTTCAGTGGCTGGATAGAACTGCAGGCAGAGCATATATAGTTACTTGGACTCTATGCAACGCAAATGAGGAGGAGAAGGCTTGGGACCGGTTGTGGTGTGGAAGGGGTGTCTAGGACTCCTTTTATAGGCCAAGGGAGGGAGAGGAGAGGTCATGGACGAGCAGGAACTGCCTGCACTGAAGGTGCTGCAAAATTACCATTAAGTTGGCAATTTTATCCTCTGGTTAATGCCATTTGATGGTGAAAAAAATGGTCAGGCATTATTGGATGGTTTGTGACCATGAATCTCTGGATTATTGTGGTATATTCAAATGCTTGATTCAACTAAAATAACAAGCCATGATCTAGAATGAGTCATGGTGTATTTATGGAGAAATAATCTTTCTCCAAATAGGACGTGGTGGCTAGTGTTTTTGGAGTTTGAGTGTGAACTTTGACTGCTCATCTAAAGTGAAAGGAAGAGAGGGATTTGGGTATAGATGAAGAATAAATGATCGGGTGATTGCTCAGATGAATGGATTGCTAGGTGCATGCGTGTAGCTAGGATGCTTCACGTGAAGGTGTGACCGTGACACGGGAGGAGTAGCACTTGGTTGCAGAAAAGCATGACATCTGGTGACATGCACGCTACTTCTTGAGTTTCACTTAGGTGGTTGGAGCAGATTGAGTAGACCGAATAGAAAGAGATGACAAGGGATTGATCATGAGAGATGATTGACATGTGCTACTAAGACTAGATAGCTTTCTAGCTCAGTGGCCATTCATGTCACAAAAATACCATGATGGCAGTAAAGAAAAGGAAAATGAATGGTTGTTGGGATTTGAATCCATTTAAGGGGGATTCTTTCCAAAAAAAATCATTTTCATGGCTTTTCTAAAACAAGGGAAAATTCATTTTATTGCAAATAATATAAATGTACAAAGTTTAGAAACAAAGATAAACCTTTTTGATGAATTTAAATTACCTTTGTTTGAAAACTCAAATGAATTGTTCTAAAAGAACAATTTGCACATCAAAATATTTATGAACTCTTTTTAAATACAAAATAAAATCATTTAAAATTAAAATAAATGAAATCTTTCAGAAATTTTGAATTTCTTGTGAGAAAATGTTTTACATTCCAAAATAGAAATTTCAAGATGTGACACCCGACGCCTAGGTGTAGCCAATCCATATCAAATTCAATGATATGGAAGGATATGTTGGGGATCCTCTAGGCGTAGGATTTGTTATCCCAAGTAAGGAAGGCTATCAAGAATAAAGGTGTCTGTTATCCCCTCAGGATTAGTTACCTCAGTCTTAACCTATTTGTTAGGAAGGAGATCAATTTGTTAGCAAAAATAAAAGAGCATGTGATCTATAAAGGAGGTAGTAGTGTGTAGCAGGGTTTTCGTCGAAGAAGTCCCTGAATAAGAGGTCATTCGATCATTGTGTCGTGGGCTGAGGCCCCCAGCGGCTAGGTGTAACCAATACATAACAGATCCTGAACCGGACTCTATCTCTACTTGCCTAAATTACTAAAGTTATCTACAATCTTCCATAACCAGAAATATAACGCCTCGGGGAACTTGCCCGACCCATTGGAATCCTCGGCGTCATGGGACAAGTCCCGGTGGGCCCTTTTTTGGATCATCCGAGTCATTGTGATTCGGTACTCCTAGTACTAATCCTCATCATACATGCAAGGAATGTATCTTGTAAATAGTGTATAATCCAAAACATGATTTCATCTAGATGAAAGCACTTTCATATCTCTTCTAATTATTTTATTGCCATATAATCAACAATGTTGACACGACTCCCTAGAGAATGAAACTACCCTTGGGAGTAGTCTAACAAAATAATTCCTATAATTCTGTGACACCCCGTGTCTCTAATCTTCCAAGAAACCTTGATCATGTTCATGCAAACCCTAATCATTCAAAGGAAATCAAAATTCAAACTTCTGTGATCGTGGTCCTGATGGCTAAGTCCAGGAATTTTGGGAATTCTTCAAAGTCCAATTAGATTTTGGTCCCAAAACAGAAATTCATCCCCATGACCGGTTCTGCAATCATACAAATATGCACAAAATTTTGGTGCTAGGAAGCAATTGTTTCAAAGGTTGAAACATAGCTAAACATTATCAATTTTTCTAGACTTCAAATTCCCAGAATTTACGCTTAGCCCTCTTGAAATTCCATACCTTTTTCAGTCTTGAGAGTTAGTCTACGCATGTCACCCAGGTTGAAAATCATTGATTGTGGATCAGTTTAGGGCATTCCTTGACCAGGTTGGTGCAATGATTTATTTGCATTAGTGAACAAAATGTCCCTAAGTGTCCAACCCCTTTTGGATTCAAACTTGGAAAGGAATCTAAGATTTAATTCAAAATCTGTAGAGTTTGGAACAAAGTTCCAATAACAAAAGTTGTCCCAAATATTCCAACCTGTCTCCATGAATTTTCTCAGGATTTTTCCATCTCCCTAGCTATTTTTCTGAGCAAAGAATCAAAATTTGGCTTTGAGAAAATTCCAAAAAGAATATTTCTGTGGGGCCCGCACGTCAGGATCCTTCTTCCACCAGGCTCCTCTACCGCCCAACAATGTCGCGACCGACTACCACGTGACACCTTATCTCCTCACCGAGACCCCGGTCGAGATGCCGGCCTGAACCCCCCCCCCCCTCATTTCTCCTCTTGCGCAAGTAGGCAAAGCCAGAGCTCCACATCCGCCCAAAGCAAAGCCGAGTGCCGCTACGCCATCGTCTCCACTATCGCTGACCGCCTCCTTCCGGTGGTAACCGGAGTCCGAGCCGCTATCCCTGTTGCCTGTCCTAAGCTCCTCCGCCGCCCCGGGTCATAGTCACGCCAGAGCCCACTGTCCCTGAGCCGTCCTCCGATGTGCCATTCTCGAGCCACCGGGGTCACGTCCTTGAGCTCAACCGCCCCTCCACCGAGCACGTTGCCGGGCGCCTACTCCCCTGGTGAGCAGAGCCACCACCTCCTTTTCTCATCGCCGAGCTCCTCCCCGGTCATCCTGCTCTGCCGGTGAGCTGTCCTCCCCAGTCCACGTCGGAGCGCCACTCCACGTGCCATCGCTGCACCTCCCCTTGCCACGCCGGTGTGACACGCATTGTCGCTGCCGGTAGATGTCTCCGTCGCCTCGTGGCCCAAAACTGCCGGCATTTTTGACCATCTAGCGCGCCTCGGCCCAGCGCCCAGCGTGGCCCAAGTTTGCCCCAATCGACCTATTGTTATCCGGCCCAAGCAATGGGCCTGCAACCCATTCAGCCCAGTTGTTCTTTTCGAATTAAAATTCCAATTCAATTTCCAAATTTAATTCAAACTTCCACAGCCTTCTAAAATTCATAGAAATTTGAAATTTTGTCCAAAATTTATGAAATGAATTATGTTATGTTCCTCTTTCAGTTCTATCCATTAAAAATATTAACACACATATTTGGCACATGAAATAATGAAGTAACTTAAAGTCTTGTTTAAAGTGTTTCAATTTCTAAAATCCGTGCATGTCATACCGTGTAGGATCTGCCATCGCCGGAAGCAACCCACTGGAGGAGCAAGTCCTGGAGGTGTTTGGTGGTCCATAAGCACCAAGTTTCGAGGATACTAATACCCTTTCTGAGCAAGGCAAGCCCTGATGCATACCGACCTATGTTTTAGTATCTTTACTTTATCACTATTGTTGACCTTGCTTGTGCATTTACATATTAGGAGTCGCTTGGAACTCTAGATGCACCAGGTTACCCTTCCCCGTTATCCTTGTAACTTTTTTGTAGCTACATGACGTTAGCAATGCTATGCTTAGATGATAAGACAATGGTAGAAGTAGAGTGGTAGATCCCACTTGCGAGATTAGGGATTTTACCCTTGGTGGTTCTGGAGCAAGTTTTGGATGGAGGAAAGGAAGGGTTGGGGCATGGTTTTGTTGTTCTAATTTGAGACTGGATAGGGCAACTAGGGGCAAAGCGGAGTATCATCGGAAGGGAAGGTTGAGTGGTATGTTTATATTCGGGGCTCTAAGGTAGTAGCTCCCGTCTGTGTCGATTAAGGACCGTATCCCTTTGGCCTCGTCGAGCAAGTATTGAGTAATACTGACTGCATGCTGATATATGGGACCTAGTAAACTGACGTAACTTAGTGGACATTTGGACAAACCGTAACCGCTACTCCAAGGCTGACAGAAGGGAGGGAGAATGAGGTAGCCCAGGAGACGGTCGGGCCGGACAATCCCACTGGGAGCCAAGACTTCATCCCAGGTGTAGCGGAGCAATTTCAGCCTCATGGGAGCTTTGTGAAAGGTTGCCACACATGGCCTGTCCTTGGGCATGCGTATGTCATGTATGTCAGGTTTTCTCCTATAGGATGTACATCGATTCGAATCGTCGGGACACTGTCGGATATGAATGGTGGCTTGTTCGCTGCATCATCTCATAGTATTTAACGTTGTAGTAGTAAGAGTTGTAGTTGGTTACTTCTAATGGCTTATGTTGATGCTACTTATATTACTAATGGTTATGTTTATGACTATGTTACTGTTGTCTTGGCTACTCTTGTATGCTTAGTTCAGGATATAAACTTAATATTTTAATTAAGCAAATTTGGCTAAAACTTGCAAGTAAGGACCCACTTTTAGTTGCACTTTGGCAGTGAGTGTGTTTACACTACGTAAAAACACAAATAGGAGTTCCATATGTGAGACGAGCGTGTAAACTGTCATCTCACGTTACGGTAAAGGGAGACGCGACCCTTTATAAGCATCTTCCTATATAATAAATGGAGGTGCGCCTCTTTACGTTCATCTCCCTTTACCTATAAAGGGAGACACGCGTAAGGAGGTGCGTCTCGCTTTAGGGAGACTGGACCCAAAATCTTTATCCAATAGAGTTTTCTTTGAGCCTCGGTTCTGATCAGAGTCCTCCTTCCGTCTCCGTGACCCTCTCCGTCCTCACACTTCTCTAGCCCGTCTCTCTCCTCCCTCTGCTCCTCAGGCCAACCCTCCCTCCCCCAATCTCCACACTGTTGCCGCTTCAGATGCAAAGGGTGTTGTGGCCAGCAGTTTGGTAACGAGGCAAAAGCTCCATGGAAACCTTGCTTGGTAGCCGGCTGCGATGCCGACCCCACCTCACAGTGAAGGTGATCTCCATGACCAGCACACCACATGGGCCCCCAACCACGCCGCCGACCAGGTCATCCTCATCGGTGATGGAGAAGGCGTCCCAAGGACGCTGCCAACACGGTGGCCCCACGCCGCCCACCGTCGCCGTGCCGCACCATCACCATGCCCCCTCGGCCCGGGCCTAGCCGCGCAAGCACGGCCTCTGCATCCCACCACCGCATGTCAACCATGAGCAGGTCCACACCCTTTTTTCCTCTCATGTTCTACAGAGTACATACATCATTTTCTATATTTTTTTCTCTAAACAACTTGTTCTGCAGAGTACATACATCATTTCTTCCGTATCTTTCTGCAGAGTGCTAATGCTCATTCAAGGGTTCCATTAGCAAAGGGGAAATCTGAGGGAGGTTCTAAAGAGAGCAGGATTTTGGTGGATCTGCATATAATGGTTAGTTTTAATCAGAGTCTGTTGCGGCTTGCCTTAGATTTTTCATTGCCTAATGTACTGTTGTTCTCTTCTTCTCATGATGTTCTTGCCAGACCGACGAGGAGCTAGGGCGGCAGCGGAGTCATGGCGGTGATAGCGACGTGGTGACGTGTGTGAACAGCACCGTTAACAACGATGTCAACGGAATAGTGGCTCCCGGATTTATTTATGTTTTGTTTTTTCAATACCTCGTTGGAGATGCGCTTGTTTATTCATCTCCCTTCTCGTTGTAATCGGAGACGTGGAGTTAGAGATGCACACTGTGCGCGTCTCCTAATAGCCACAGTGCGCATCTCTGTTCATGCTCTTTTACGTAGTGTTACCCCTTGTGACTGTTGCATGTCTAGAAGTTAGCTATTTATGATCATCTTATCGGGTAAGTCTTGCTGAGTATTAGTTGCTTAGGCTTTATCTTGTTGTTTAACTGTGTGCAGGTGGTTCTTTTCTCCCTCCCAGCTTGAGCCGTTCTAAGGATGACATCTCTAGGGCAAGATGTTGCCCTTGTATCGTCGAGAGTTCGCTTTTGCTATCTTTGTTAATTTCCGCTGCAAACTCTGATGTAAAAAACTTGAAACATAATCTGTAATAATTTAACTTTTAGAACATGTTATTTCACTTGTATGTGTATACTTGTGTATTCTTGCTTTTCTAAGAACCCCTTGACATGATCCTGGTGACTAACCCACCTTATTTCTGAGGTGGGGATGCCACAGCTGGTATCAGAGTAATGTCGAGGTTAAGTTCACACTAACGAGCTTTAAAAATGACCAACCATGTTATGGTGAGAAATGTTCGGCCTATATAAGAACTATAGTAGTCTCTCAGGTGGCAATTCTAACAGTGTTTAAATTCTGTAACTATGGATGTGTGTTGGCTGAGGTAAGCCTGAGTGGTTTTGAGATTGTTTCGACTTATTTTGTTGTTGATGGTCTTATTTTGTTGTTTATACGGCTTATTTGATTGTCTGTGTCTTTTGTAGAACTATTAGGATTTTGAGTGCCTTATTTGGTTGTTGGTAAGTTATTTTGTTGTTGATGCGGAGTTCTTTTGGTTGCCCCCCCCCCCTATTTTGGTTGTTTGTGCTCCTGCTTATTTTGGTTGTTTGTGGAAAAATGAGTGAAGGTTGCTGACTGAATGATCAATCTTCTACAGGTACACTAACTCATGTTAAAACGTTAGAAACATTTTGTGAGTGTGATTTTCTGCCACCGAATGTGTATAGCCTACAATAGCCGGCAATCTTTTCATTTTGGTGAGAATGAATACATCGTCATGCATGACTAACACCACCATTGACTTAACGATAAAATCTTAACCCTAAAGTTAAACCCCCCCTCTTGTAAGAAATCAATTTCTTCCAATCTCCAAATCAAACTCATTGAGCAATTCAGTTCTGGTAGAGATCGTAATGTGCACCTCGTCCTGTCCAGGTTACTCTTTTAGCGCTGCCCTAAAGTTAAGGTTCAATCTCGGTTTGAGAACCGAACCGATTTCCAGCTTACCGTAAAATTCACATCGGGCTGCTGCTTTCGGATGGCCATAACTGCCGTTCTGGTTGTCAGATTAAGGCGTGTCCAAGTTCATTGGAAAGATAAGAAAGTTTTCTACAAGTTTGGTATTCAGAGTTTCCTGAGATAGTATTTTGAAATGGAGTTAAAAATTCAGTTTTGTCAGGCCGCCCAGTTCTGTCCAGAACAGATTTTCAGCAGACCATCAACTTCCAAAATTCATAACTCCTAAACCGTTGACCGTATTAGGGTATGTAAATAACCGTTGGAAACCTGAGAAAAATCCTCTATAACTTTGGTATTCAACTTCCAGACAGATTCCAGCCACAACAGTCCCATATTTGAAATTTTCTGACTGCTGTTCAGAGTCAAGTCAAATTTGACGTCGATACCCGAAATTTTGTTTTGGTTTTTGGTGGATTCTAGGATGGCCACTCCCTATGGTGTTTTCAGCAGCTTTGCTCCTGTGTATATTCATGTTACCTACCCTTGAATCCCTTTATATGACCAAGATCGATATATTCATGAACAAAGTTGTCCTTTTTGGCGGATTTCTTTTCCCTCCGAACTTCGAGTAAGAATCATCAGCTTTGCGTTGCAGACTTACATCTTCTTTAGGAATGGTTGGATTATCATCCCTAAATCCTACCTAAATTCCTCACATTCAAAACCTTGGTGATTTACCATTTTGAGCAACTCATCCCGATGTTGTTTTCCAGTATAACGCATTCTTGCACAATCCACTAAAAGTTGACGGCATTGCATCATCACATTTTTGTGTTGCACCATACCATATACATTATCTCATAAATATCAACTCACAAGTGTATTTTTAACCTTGAGCAAGAGTGTTGATATCCAACTCCACCTTGAATGTATTATTGATAACCTTGTTGCTATTCCTCAATTTCGTTGGTCTCTCCTAAATAGTTATATTCTTGAAGCCGACATCGAAATTCTTTGGATTTGCCTTATAGATCCTTCATTTTCCTTTGGCCCACCAAGTGGCACATTTTCATCGCACTCACTCTCATTGGCTTAGTCTTGCCAATTACTACCTTGGTGAGTTCACCCTTGCTTATCCTTGGATCTAGGACTTCTCTTAAACGTAACTGTTCTTGGCATGAAGAAACCTCGTCATAACATGAGCAAACCTCTCATGACCTCCTAGTTCCTTGTAACCTGTGCCTTACTCCTTGTGTCAGAAACCCAACCGCAGGTTCGTTTTGACTGGTTGATGAGCTGTCCAAATTGCAAACTTGTCTTGAATTATGCCGGTTTGCCCAGACGCTTCTCAAGCTATGATTGCAAGATGGAAAGAGTCATTTCCTATTGGAATTGGCAAGAGAGTCCAATTATAACACTCGTCTAAATGGATGACGTATTACTCAAAGTATGCAACCGGGAAGAAGGATGTCATGCTTGGAGCCTCGTGGCTACAACTAGTCACATCCAAACCTAAAGTTTGTTGCTTTTCCCAAGACTCTACTGGCAAAAGTCTTACCATATTTGTTACACGTTCCTATTGTACGACGTAGCTTTGCTAGTATATATACAACTCCAATCGAGTACACTTTCCACTTTTTGTTAACCTCGAGCTACGTCCTTGAGGTTTAGCAAGGAATTCCGTTGTTGCCTTGAATGTTAGCACTCTTCTTTGTGTACTCATCATCTTCCATTGTGGCCAAGCAAGTGAATGTCACTTCTAATCATGCATGAGGCTCATCTCTATCCCGAATTTCCCGCACAATGGAAGACGTCATCCATCAACATTTGAATTGAGCAAGGAGATCACATCTACCTTTGTGGTGTTGATCGGCTACCAATGGAGAAGCCACATGATACACTAAGAAACTCCATCACTCCAACTATCTTGTTTCCCTACCTTCTCGATCAAGGTATCCATGTAGTCATCCCTTCTTAGAGCCCTCTCCACTTGTAATCTCAGGATGAGATTTCTTTAAGGGGGAAGGACTGTGACACCCCGTGTCACTAATCTCTTGGGAAACGTTGATCATCTGCCCACAAACCCTAACAATTCAAAGGAAATCAAATTTCAAATGAAAAGATTAAAATTCAAACTTTTGTGATAGTGGTCCTGATGGCTTAATCTATGAATTTTGGGATTTTTTCAAAGTCCAATTAGGTTTTGGTCCCAACACAGAAATTCATCCTCATGACTTGTTCTGCCATCATGCAAATTTACACAAACTTTTGATGTCATGAAGCAATTATTTCAAAGGTTGAAACACAGCTAAATGTTTCCATAATTTGCTTAACGCTTAGACCTTTTGAAATTCCATAGAGTTAGTCTATACATGTCGTCCAGGTTGAAGAGCATTGATTGTAGATCAATTTGGGGCATTCCTTGTCTAGGTTGGTGCACTGATGTATTTGCAATAGTTAACACAGTGTCCCTAAGTGTCCAGCCCCTTTTGGATTTAAATTTGGAAAGGAATCTAAGGTTTAGTTTAAAATATGTAGAGTTTGGGACAAAGTTCCAATAACAAAAGTTGTCTCAAATATTCTAATCTATCTCCATGAATTTTCTTAGGATTTTTCTGTCTTCCTAGCTATTTCTTCTGAACAAAGAATCCAAATCTGGGTTTGAGAAAATTCAAAAAAGAATATTTCAGTGGGGCCCACACGTCATGCTCCTTCCACCTGGCTCCTATGCCGCCCAACAATGTCGTGATTGACCTCCATGCAGCACCCTTCCCCTACCACCGTATCTCCTCACCGAGGCCCCGTGCGGGACGCCGGTCCAACCGCGCTACCCACCCCCCCCCCCCCCCCCCCCCCCCCCCCCCCCCTCCCCCCCCCCCCGCCCCCCCCCCCCCCGC
>VSTD030000502.1:0-15724 GCA_008808055.3 Sporobolus alterniflorus | reverse complement strand
TTTTTCCCTTGTTTGATGTAGCTGTCTGAAGTTTAGCTCAGTGTCAATCATGCTAGTTAATGTTGACTACCAGCTAAAGAACACTACTATAACGTGAGAAGATGTTAGCGTGTACGGAGTAATAATATATTATAGGTCTCTCCATCTTGAGTTGTAGCAAATGTTTCGGTTCATACTAACCTTGCAGTTGGCACCCACATTTCCTGCGCCTCATTATCCGAATGAACAGCTCTTGTAGCTCAAGCGTCACTAGCTTGAACGAGCATGCATGCACGTGTGTGGCCCAGCGCGCAATTGCTACAGGCCCAGCCTAGCTAGGATCCCAGGCAGGGGGCGGCTTGGGATAATAGATACACGGATGACGGGCATGCTGCACAGTAAACGACACGGTCCATCACGGTCACGGCCAACAACCATCATCATATGCGTGCCAAACGCGCATGCACATCTTCCAGTCTAGGTGTATAGTGGATTAGTGGTCAGAAGAATTCGTGGCAAATGGATGATGCAGCCATAGACAGAGTGCAGCTACAACGACAGCTATAGTACGGAGTACATGCAACAGCGTTGGAGGTTAATTGGACGAGGTTGCGATGGGTAGGTAGAGCTAGACTTGTTAGGCAAGTGAACCCAACCCAACAGCTCCAATGACAAGAGTTTCTCTATCAAGAATGACGCAAGGAATTTATTTTCATTAACCCGTTTGATATTGGGAAATGGAGTGTGATTCTAGCTTGCTTTGCTCCGCTGTGCAAATGAATTTATCGCTCGCTCAACACACACTCTGTTGACTCCAGCCAATTAAGGTCACGGGCTCATGGCTGTGTGTAAGGCGTCCTTTTATTCATTCATGGGTGTTTTTTAAAGAAAACTATTGGCCCCAAACAATTACTAGAAAACAGAACTGCATGCACGTCGGCGTCTCCCGTTTGTTTGCCGGAGCCGTGCTTGTGGGTCGCCAGCTTGAAGGGCTCGTATGGTAGCTGACCTACTTTTTTTTTCTCGCCAGTGCAAATTGCACGGCTCACGCAGAAACGCCGCCATTACAGCAAGACGACAAGAAGATGGACACACTGGCCGATCGATCGATCGAGTCGTCGGTTCTGAACTTTCTGATCGATGGCATGCACGCCTGCGTGCCGCTGTGCGTTCTTCACCGGAAGTGAATGCGCGTGGTGCTGCTGCTGCATGCAGCTTCTAGCACTGGGCGATGCTACTGCGTAGCCTCTCCACGCCCGAGGCCTGGCACGACCAGCACGTACAGCGAAGCCACAGTGCGTGGCGAACGACCGAGCAGCGGAAGTAAATGTGTCCGGCCGGGCATGGATGATCCATGCTCTTGCTTGCATGGAACTGCGCTGCACGCGGGGCAGATCGGCAGCTGGAAGCAGCCCGTGAATCGACTGGCACAGCGCACTAGGCTGGGGGTGTGCTGCTTTGACGCGCCGCGCACGATCGTTTGTTGGTCCGCGATGGTTGATATGGCCGGCCGGTGCATGCGATGCGCGCCAGCCGCCAGGGCATGGCGAGGTCCCTGCTGCACCCGCGTTCGTGGTGGTGCATGTGCATGCACTGCTGGGCCATCACGTCCTCGCCGCTATTATATTGCACCATTGATGGTAGCTAGGCACGAGCGTTCCCGTTCCCTCGCAACGAAGAGGAATGAATGAACAATGACTTTTACCCTGTTGCTTCGTTGCACTTTGTAAAAGCTGTTGTACTGTGTCAACTATTCAGCGTTCGTTGATGGATGAGCTGGATATCATCGATTTTGACACTTTAATTTGCCCCTGTTGATCATTACACGAAAACCAATTGTTTCCTGTGTAAAATCCACTGCATAGGACCCCTGTTGTCGTCAGATATGGCTACACACGGTAGCCCGGGATATCTGCTTAGCTTGAGCGCATCACCCAATATTTTCAACACCGTGATAGTGAACTAAGGTGCGGTGATAGTGAACTAAGCAGAAGATATTCTGTGCTCCTAACGAGTTAGGTGCTTTCGTGTTTCCACACTAAAAATTCATATGAAAAAATTTATGAAAAGAATAATAAAAATATGAGTGGATAGTTCATATCATATTCTATCAACCTGTAAAGTTTTAGATATAACAAATACATATATAAGGCACAACAAAAAAAAATAAATCAATATCTAAACACTAACAGGTTTTGGGTCTGAAATAAACGGTTGTAACTTAAGATTTTCTCTTTTTTATTGCACCTTACATAAGTATTTGTTTCATCTCTAATTTTACAAGATTTTAGATGATGATATGAACTATCCACTCATATTTTTTATTAATTTTTTAATAAACTTTTTCATATAAATTTTTAATGTGAAAGCACAAAAGCACCTAACCCCGCGGGGGGCACAGGATACCTTCCCGAACTAAGGTGTGTCAAGTCGTTTTTCCTTACAAAACAATAAAGAGATATTAATGTTAGGTTCACTAGTTCACCGACCTACCTGGCTGGTGGCACACGATACTTAGCCAAACGCACCGTATCGACTATTAGGTATTGGTTCGACGCAATCAGCTATGCAGGAGTATGAATAAATAAAATTAAAACCGACGTGGGTTAAACATATAAAATAAACTCAATTTATAATAATAAATAAATACAAGCACAGACTGAGCTTGATAATCTATTGGCTATAGACTCCGACAGAACTGGTCAACTAGCTTTATTGACTAGATCTATTGTCTTCGTCGATTTTAGCAAGAGGTCGGACTTAACCGACACAGCCTTAACAAAATGAGCAACTAAGATAAATAAACCTAACCAACTCTACACAACAGAAAATTAGGATACGTTTGTCGGTTGTCATAACCGATGAATGTACCTCAATAGTCTACGAACCTATGTTATATTCCTCGGTTAATCGATGAAGAAATATAACACCGATGAATATATGTCACTATATTCATCGATTACATGTAACTGACGAATATATTAGAATATATTCATCGATTACACGTAACCGAGAAATATACTGATATATATATAACCCCTGTTTTGGCTATCTCCTCGGATGGGGAACCTCCAAAACAGGTCATATAATAGATTTATACAGCAATACAAATAGTCTTCACACAACAAGATATAAATCAACGGCAATCCATATAGTCTTCACACAATAATACAGTCATTTTTACGACACAAATACGTCACACACAACTCGATCACGACGCCGCTTCAGTGCCGGTGCCACCGCCCTCACCCTCGCCGAATCCTACCATGTTTAGAACCCCATCGATGAAGTCGTGTCCGGTTGACGAAGAAGGATGGTTGAAGATATAAATGGACGAGTAAGCGAGTCATTTGACATTTGCTCATATTAAGAATGGAACAATTGAAAGTAGGCACAAATGACTTACCGTTGGTGGCAAAGAAGAAGGCCGCTATGGCTGCGGCGTCGGTGTTGTCCACAGAGGCATTCCCCACGGCGGGGCTTGCACTCCAACTAGAGGTGCCGATGGCGGTGGCAGCAAGTATCCCGGACTGGAAGGTGGGGGAGGAGTGCTATAACTCTAGTCTGGATGGTCAGTAGGAAGCAGTGGCGACCAGTATCCAGCTGCAGGTGGTGGCAGCCAGTATCCAGTTGTAGGCGGCGGTGGCGACCACATCAAAGGTTGCCCGATTGTGGGAGACCCTCCCCATGGTATCATGGGTGTTGGACCTGTATGAGAATCCTGGAACATGAAAGTTTGACTCATGAATGAGTAAGAATTTGAATTATAAATTGAAAAAAGAAGATAAGTATATCTGTGATCCATCAAAGTGTGGGATCAAGGGACCGCCGAGTGCGTTGGGACACGAACCATATGGGGAGAGGTCTGTGGACTGCACAAATTACGTTAATCATTTGTTCTCAAATTCAATTAGACAAATTGAACATATATGAGACTCTTACGTGTAGTATCCCTAAGATATGCTGGTGGCTGTGCATGAGACTATGCATCATTTCGTCTCGACATCTATCTCTTTCCTCCGCTGCACTGTTGGCTGCGCGAGAGGAACGAGTGGACGAGGAAGTGGAGATATTAGTACGTCGTTTGGTATAACTACCACGGTCCACAACCACATCACGCAAAGCAAGGCTGCAATAAACTAAGTGTTACGAACAGACAATAGTTAACAAAAAATAATTGACATCTTCACATACCTTCTATGCGGGGTGCCTCCGCCCGTAGCATACGCAGCATCGATGTTGAAGGGCGCCGACCTCGAGTCCCTAGCTCAGGCCTGTGGATTTTCCTCAACTCTTCTGTATATCATTCTTGAAGAATATTGAGTAAGTACGAATATATAATAAATTATGCATAACACTTAATATTGTTACTTACAAGCTTCTCCGTTGTGGCCTCATCACCATCGTGCACAGGCAGCCAAACGTCCAAGTAATAAGGTTTGACCACATTACTTTTCTTCTGTAACATAGAATCCAACATTATAAACAAGTTAATACGAAAAACTTACGGAAAGAGAGAAGGATTGTATCGTACCAGCCTCTGGGTCTTGCGGACGTGACCGTCCACCCATAGTGGTGCACCGATGACTTGCTATGTCGATTCTGTCGGTTCTACTCTGAGATCACTTTGAACTCCATGAACGTCCACCACGCGCACATCGTGTTCCAAGCCTCCGGATCTTTGACCAGCCAATCAACCTTCCATTTGAGCTACTGCTCCTTGGTCAGGTAGATGTCGTGCGCCTGATGTGGCTTTATCAGCTGCTTCAGCACCTGTGAGTAGTACAACAAATGTTGTTAAAAAGATAAAAATTTGTCATTAAATACAACAAATGGTACAGTACCTGTGAGTAGTATAAAGCAGCAGAGACAAGGTGGGCGTGTTTGACGGGGTCTTTATCACTTTTTATGCCGCCTTGTCGAAGACAATGTTAGCCATCTCCATGCTAACGCCTTCCGCCAACCAAAAATGTTCCTGCGTGCAAGACAGAATTAAAATTATGCAACAAAGCATGAAACTAGTAAAATTTGAAAATATAGCAAGTAGACTCACACAGAACATCTTCGCCACCCCATCCTAAAAGGTGCCCTGGTCGGCGTACCATACCTGGGTACAGTAGATGACAGAACGTACCTAGCTCCTGGTTGACGCAGGTCCGGTGTTCGACGCCGTCCCAGTTGACGTCCTCCCAGCTCTCACCCACCGGCCTTATAAAAATCTGTTTCTCATAGCTCCTGGCGGGTGGAGCTAGGAGAGAGCTTCGCAACCTGCAAAATTTGAGTTAGTTACTTTAATTATATAAAAAATTATTAAAAGTCAATTAAAATTCTCGTAGTTCATTCTGAGATCGAACACAATCTTGTTGGACTAGTATAAGTCTTTCGGCATGTTATGCATCGCTGGGATGAGATCAATAATAACTTCATGATATCGTTGTAGCACTGATTTGAGAAGCTATACTTTGATTTGAACGGCATAAGATGGGTCACAGCCTGCAACACGGTCACTTTGGTGCCATCGTGCACTTTTTCTGCTGAGGCGGCAAAGAGCTTATAGAAATTTTGTACCTCTTGCAGTGTATCTTCAGACTCCAGGTCGTGTCCCCTTCCAATATCAGCTACCATGTCATCCATCCGATCAACAACATCATTTCCATCCGACTCATCCGCTACCACAGACTGCACCTCCCCGTATTGGTGCCACAAAAGGTAGTTCATCATAAATCCCTTCTTAGCAAGGTGAGTAGACATCTCATACTTTGACAACATCCTTCTGTTCTCATATCTACTGTACAGGTAACTCGCTTCACGAGGGCCACCAGCAAAAGCTAACTTCAAGAACTCATTGGTAATCTGAACCCATTCGACAAAGTGTCTACCAGTGCCACTGAATATGTCATATATTGCTCATCGTTCGTCAGCTATTTTTGATACTAAACAAATGAAAGCATAACATCGTCAGAAAAGATAGGTTATAATGATAAACCCTATTAGGATGGATATGTCCTAAACCCACCCAAGAATGGCGACTGCCATGTGTTATCTAGTTACACTAGCTCTCATGTATCTTACGTTCATGATTTTAGCAGCATAACCCCACTGTTCTCTGATCACACGTCCAACATTGGTGTGACGGAGAACAACAGGGTTACGCTGTCGAAACCACGAACAAAAGATACACAAGAGCTAGCATAACCAGATACCACACGCTAGTCACTATTCTCAGGTTGTCCAAAATATGCTAGACAATTTGGGAATGATGTACCTCACAACTTAATGTGAGGTGCATCGTTCCCGGACGCATATGTTCACTAGGTGATGTAAACCCTATACTATGACATGATGCAACTATGTATAAAGCAAAATTTCATAGTCAACTTCAGAAGAAGAGAGAGACATACCTTGCACTCAACCTAGTACATGGTCCCGTTCACAAGGCAGATTGCAACTCGTCTCCTACAACCACATCAAACAATCACAACAACCACTAAAATTGACCTCAAGCCTCAGAACCTGGTAGCTCCTACCATCACCTTGGATGTTCCCTCCACTTCTGCGGCTCCTCGCTCCACCCATTCCGGCTCAGCTCCTCCTCCTCTGGCCAACTCTTATTCCTCTTGATGATGATCCATTCGCTTCTCTTTCTGTCGCGGACCTTGCGGCCATGGAGGCCGTCGACAACGTCGAGGGTGGTTCCAGCAGCAAGTACGAAGAAGAAGACTACAATGAGTGATTTGCTTCTTTGAGCTCCTTCTTTTCCCTTTCTGGTGTCTTGATGCCAAAGGGGAAGAAGAGTCTATCTATCCATCTCTATGTCATTTATCGCTTTATCTGGACTTGACTTGTAAAACCTTAATTTATGTATGGTTTGGTCATTTGGACATGTTTTTAAAACTATTGTGTTGTGCTTGTAAGAATCTCATTATGGCTTGTATGAACCTTATCTTATCTATGTTGTGAGCTATATTGTGATGTGCTAATTATCTTGTATATCTTTGTGATTTGTGATCATGTGATATGTTCTTATTGAATATATTGCTTATCACGGATTTGTTGTTACTTCACTCACACATGTGTAGGCACCCCACAATTTTTTTGCAAAAATATGTGAATAAGCTCTCATGTTAATATCTTAGTGTGATATTTTCATGTCATCTCATATGCACATATTTAGGGGGAGCTAGCCATATATTGTTGTAAAAGCTCAATATTTTTATCTCTTGTTGAATATTCTAATTGGTTGTCATCAATCACCAAAAAAGGGGAGATTGATAGTGCATCTAGACCCCCTAGTGGGTTTTGGATGAGCGATGACAAGCAATTAGAAGTATAACCTTCTATTGAGTTTTATAGAGAATCTTCTCTAGCCAAGTATTCAACATTTAATCAAAAAGGGAAAAGAAAAGAAAATGGGTCAAAGGCTCAAAGATCAAAAAATTTATATTTTATTTGAGTCATAAGAAAGATGTACTATCAAGAGGAATGCATCGAAAGAGTTTGGTAAGAGGTCAAGGTGCTTATTAATTCTAATCTCTAATTTCCAGGTTTCACCGGACTTGTCTGGTGAACCATCGGCTTCCAGAAACTCTGGACCAGACTCCAGAGAGCCCCACCGAACTTGTCCGGTGGTGGCACCACACTTGTTCGGTCAGCTGAACTTGTCTAGTCTAAGGACCGGCTTCTAGAGACCTCCTACCGGCTTCCAGAAAACCCCACCGGACTTGTCTGGTGGTTGGACCGGACTTGTCCAGTATAAGGCCGGCTTTCAGAAACTTTCTATCGGATTACAGAGAGGTACACTGGACATGTCCGATGAAAGATTACTTCAACTGCTCTTTTGAGGTGGAGGCATAAATAGACCCTCACTTGCTCCCTTGAGCAGTTGGACACTCAGAAAAACAAAACACCCCTTTGAGATCCAAAGTATGAACTCCCTCCTCTCTCTCTAAGACTTCGATCTTAATTCTTGTTCTTGAGAGAATATTTGAGTTTCCTTGAGTGTGCCACCTTCAAGCAAGAGCACCTCACCCTCTCCCTCGATGACCTCATTGCGTTTGTTACTCTTGGGGATTTAATCCCCTAGATGGCTAGGTGTCGCCCGGGAGCTCTCAAGTATTGTGATGAAGTCCTAGAAAGTTTGTATTGTCCTCCTCTTCGTAGAGATTGATAGTAAATATCGGGTTGGCCTTGGTGGCAACTTGGGAGGATTAGGGTTGAAAGAGACCTGGCCCTTTGTGAGATCCTCAACGGAGACGTAGACAACATTTATGGTTGGCTGAACTTCAGAAATAAATCTTGTGTCTCTTGCATTCACTTTCCGCTGCATGTTTTATGTTTTTCATGTTCTTGAGCTCTATACCTAGGGTTTCGTATTCATCTCTATTATATCTTGTAATCTATTTTGTGCTGCTATCCTTGTTGGTAGAATAGCTTGTGCTAGGTTGTGGTAGAAGTCCCACAAGTTAAAATTAAGTTCTTATTGGCCGATCTACTTTTATTAGTGTAAAACTCCTATTTACCGGACTAATCCGATGGGACACCAGACAAGTCCAGTGGTTAAAGTTACTAATTATTTAAATTAAGTATTTTCAGCTCCATTGCCTATTCAGCCCTAGTCAACTTTCACTTTCTCACCCTCTTTTTAAACCACCATGTTACAGTTATTTCCTCTATCCCGGCGGCCACAACTCTTGTTTGACCTCTTATGATGGAATTAGTCCGTGGAGTTTTGGCCGATATTCATCGCCGCTTGCAATCGGCTACTTTTGATGCATTGGTGAACAATGCAAAGTTGATTCACACTCGATTTGAAGATATCTCCAACCTGCTGCCAAAAGATCTCTTTGAAATGGTTCAGAAGGTGGCTTACTTTGAATTTCATTAGGCCATCACAATGAAAGCACAGAGACGGATAAATGACCAAGCGACTAGTGATGAACTTAAGGCAAGTGCCAAACTTTCTCAAATTCAGGCGCAGTTAGATCAGATGATGAAGGAGTACGCCGATCTGTAGAACGTTCTGACCACCAAGGGCCAAGAAATCTAGGAAGAAGTCGTTCTTGTCGAAGCCGGTCAGATTCTCAAATCAACATAAGGTGATCTGGTGGTCAGTCATGGATGAAGTCGTCACTTATACGATTCCATGGATGTCGTGGATATCCCAGGGACCAACGACAAGGACCACGAATACCTCACCGAGTTGGAATTCATTCGCCTTAAAGCCATTTATAATATAGCATCATATTTGTGATAGATCGACTCCCTCTTTTTGTATCTCTGTGTCTGAATAGGAACTTGTACTCTATTTGTGATATAAAAATATCTTTTAGATTCACCCATTTTAATCGAATCATCCTTCTATTTCTTTTAACATTTTGACCATCTGAAGACGATGAGCAACATCGTCGACCATCTGAAGACGATGAGCAACATCATCGACGGACATCAATTCGTGTGTGTTAATGATACTGCTCAGAATCCACTCTGCCCACAATCTCTACCCTTGGATCGGTGACATCAAGCATTGTTCACTCTAGCCTCGACGAGATAGGTAATCGGTACCCTCTAACTACCATGGGTCAAAATCAGTCGCTACAACATTGACAGTTGTATCAACTGCCATGATTTCGACTTGGTCACCTTTCCATTGAAGCAGGACCTAATGCATCCTAGACGGAATGTAATAATTGGTGTGAATTCAATCCCTTCTGAGCAATAAGATGTATGATCCCTTTCCACCAATGACAAAAAAGGTATATGGGTCGTTCTGCTGGCAACAGTCAACTCTACATTCAAAACCCCTTGCGCTTCACATGTGTTGCCCTCAAAAGACCATGTTTGTCTTATATCTTCCGAGCACTTGCCAAGTTTGCTGAACGTAGCCATCGACATCCCCGTCAACCATTATCTTGCTCATCGGTTCGAATCCACTAACATACGATGTTTTCAGGTGCCAATGCTTTGACTCCTTAGGTTTCTTGAGGATAGCCCGTTGGGATCCAATAAAAAATGAGCAGCTGCCTCCTCCTCGGTATCAATGGTGTCTTCTGTCATAGCCTTGAATTCCCAAGGTAGGACGAAGACCATGTTGACAACTCCCTTCGGCCAATGAACAAGAGATTGTACCTTGGGATGCCACTCTTTTTGACATGTGGTTGTTAATCATCTTCATCATGACCTCCCTATTGTTCGACCCTTAACCACATTCTCTGAACTCTTCTCTTTGACTTCTAGAAAATATGATCTTAGGACAGCATTGTGGCTCTCTACCTTTGCAACTTGTCAAAATCCGGCGTCAGCACCCTGTGTATTCTATGCCCTACCTATTTCAATGGCACCATTTTAGTACCATTGCTACTGTTAGAGGTTTAGTGCGCTAATATCTTGTAGGACACCATCTCAAGAAGAGGTTAGAGATCGTCTAGAGAGTCGAGACCACACTTTCCTGCTTGGTCACATGGACTTTGGCCAACCATTTTGCTTCTTGGACCGTTCACACGTCCAAATGTAGGGTAGCGTCCCAACGTACTTTGAAGAGCCTAATAACACATTTCGCCTTCTGCAGAAAAAAAAGAGTCAGTACGGCCTTTCTCACGTGTTGACTTGATGTGTACTGTACAACTTGTTTAAGGAATGTTAACCCGGTGTACTTAATTAGTAGTGTCCACACTCTACACTTCTGCCATGGAGACAGCCTAGAATATATTCCCGGGAGCCAACGAATAGTGACAGCGCGCGAGTAGCCTATAAAGAGGTGGTGCAGGCGTGTAGCATAGCGGACGAGCGGTACCTATTCGTAGTAGTATTTGTTTTTCTTGGGGTAACTTTTCCAAACGATTTTATCAGCAAGCGTGCACGTCGTCGCACGCACTGTATGTTGTTGTTACTTACCACGGCCCTCAAATCTTTGGCATTTCTCCGTGTAGAAATACGGTGTGTAGGCCATTTGCAAGGTGACAAGGAATTAAGCACCCTCTTATTACAAAGAATTTCTTTCGAGAACCAAAACAAAAAAGGGGGAGGTTCGAGCTCGTGGTGAATCAAACCAAAACAGTGAAATAAGCATTCCACCAAAAAAGTGAAATAAACATTCTTGGCCGAACTGTGTCAACTGTTCTTGCATTTGTAGGATGCAGTAGCTAGCTAGCCTGCGTCTAGCTGCGTCGCCGTAGCCAATCGTGAATACGGGAGCTAATTCAGCGCCAGAATTGTCCGCGCCGCACGGCACGGCACGACGCTACGCAATACTAGTATAGCATTAAAAACTCGTTGAGCTAATCAGCCTCTACTCATTGCACAAATAATAGCACGGCGACGCAAGCAACGGCAGCAGCAACGAGCGAGCGCTTCGAGGACCGGGCGGGCTCCCTCTTGCCCGCTGAAAAGCCTGCGGACGCAGCGCTGCTGCTTCCACATGCATACAATTTTTTTCCCCACACACACACGGGGCTTCCATCCATCCATCGAAGCGCAGCGAGGTCCCATGGCGAGCTCATAAACGCGCGTCAAACCTGTGCACTGCACTCTGCTGCGCCACTGTCCCCTCGGTGCCGGTAGAGCGTGAGCGAGCGCTCGCTCGCTGCTCTCTCATTCCTTTTTCCCACTCCCATTCGCAATAACTCCAGCGCGTCACTATTCGCTCGTCGTCGCCGGAGCAGCTGTGCGTCGTGGTCGTCGCCGGTGCTCGGATTCCTGTGATAAATACCAACATCTCTGCCTTCTCACAGGCCACACCCGTCCATAGCTTCTAGCAGCTTGGTAGTAGTAGAAACTCGCTCAGCTCAGCTTCTAGAGATCGTTCCCCCTGTGAGAGAGAGAGAGACTAGCCACTGCCAGGCCATGGAGAGGGCGAGGCGTCGGCGCCACGTGCCGGCGTTCGGGGAATGGAACCACTACTACTCCTCGTCCCCGGACGAGCCGCAGCTGCCGCCCTCGGGCAGCTGCGCCTCGGCGCAACCCGGCTGGTGGTACGCGCCGGAGCCGGAGGCCTGCAGCGACGTCTGGTTCAGGTACTCGCCGCCCCAGCGCAGGCCGGCGCCCAAGAAGCCGCGGAGGCCCGCGGTCGCGCAGCAGAAGGTGTACTCCGGCGGCGCGAAGGGCGGCGTCGCGCCGTTGCCGGCGCGGGGCGCGCGCAGGGTGGTCAAGCCCGTGGACGAGGACCTGTACCAGGTGCCGCCGCCGGACAACGTGTCCAGACGGGTGAGTGACAAAGCAGAGCGAGTGCCTTTGCCTGCATGATCTTTTTTTTTTCCTGGTCCAGAAACGACCTTTTTAGTTCCCTTCCGTGTTTAATTTATCTGCACTCTGATTTTGTTTTCTTGTTTTTCTGCTTGCAGAAGAAGAGCCTGTGGATGGGTTGCCTGGGCCTCAACTGCGTCGTCTGATGGAAGAAGAACAACAAGCTAGCTGACCTCTGGAATCTTGACTAGTATTTGTGTTTCCTCAGCTTTTCCTGTCGGCCTCAGTTGATTCAGCTCAGTTTCTGCGGTGTTACATTCCCGCTACCGCTATGAAGAACTAGCACTACTAGTGCGATGTTCATTCAATGCTTTCTGGAATGCAGCATCTTTGTCATGCGGGGGTTTGAGTCAGAAAAACGATATTGTGACCATCTTGCTTCTCATCTGTATTGAGCTGTATCATTCGGTGTTTTCGTGGAGAGATTATGCTTAGCTGTTGGGAATGGATTGGTAGAATCCTCGCGTTTCTCAAGACGTCATTGACAAGAAAAACTTCCAACAGTTCAACGAGTTCTGCGCTGAAATTCGACGTGCTTCCTGAACAATTCATAACAGTATGCGCTGTCATCCGGTAGTCGGAAAGGTGAAATGGCACGACTTGACAAACTTTTTCCTAATTTTTTTACTGGGGTCCTAGCATATGCATTCATGTCGGACCTCTGTTTTCAATTGCCATGTGTGCTGTACGTGTGGTGCCATGTGTGCTGCAAGAAGTAAGCATCTTCCGCGTCAGTTTTTCCTACTCCCTCTCATCATCCGTTGTAGAACCTCCATTGTACATAAACGACGAGTCAGTTAACAGAAGACTGGTGGTGATGGGGAGCGGCACAACCATCAGAAAAGTAGCCCCTAAAAGACAGCGAACAAAACGCAGAAGAAAAAAAGGAAAAGAGCCTGCTCGGTTCAGAGCAAGTGTTTCCATTCTGCGCAAGAGTAAAATAATGACGCCTCCAAACGTACACATGCATGGACCCCAAAGATGCTTTCTTCTCTGGTCAACTGGCCGGCTCCTTTTAACCAGAAACCCCATAGAATTGACTGGCTCAATGAGCCACCCTGATCGACTACTCAATGGCCAAAAGTAAAAGCAAGTTCCATTGTGTTGTGTGCGCTAGAACCAGGGATTTGTTCGTTCTAAAAAAAAACGGCCCGGTTTACCGAAGGACCGAGCAAAAACTGATTTTATTGCAGCACCTAGGTTTTTATGACTGAATCGGACAAGTTTTTCAATTTTCACGAAAACCAAGCGGGCTTTATTGATTTTTTAATCCCTGACTAGAACAACTTCGTACTAGCTGATGAACGATAATAATCGCACTGTGACTACAGAATGAGGACAACCCCAAACCCCATTGTGCTAAAGCTAGAGGGGCGACGAGGACACACGAGGCTAACCCTATTTCCTCTTTGTACATTTGGATTTGACAAAATTGTAAATGCATATTTTGAGTGTTTCGATTTTTTTCATCTGTTACTGTATAAAACATTTTCGACATCAAAATGAACTTTATTTGACCTTTGATACGGTTTGGTAACCTCGCATCAGTAGTGGGAACAACCCATTATATAGTACTGTATTACTTAAAAAACACTTGGTCTTGGGAATCAGAATGCGCTTATATCTCCTTATCTAAAAAAAAGGTTGCTAGAAATGTCGTCCCTCATTTCTATTTATGCAACTGTCCGGATTGGTATTGATTCTTTGGCAGCGTGGGTGAAATAATGAAGGCAAAGGAACGGAACGTGTCATGTCAGAGAAGTTCTGTAGTAGGATATCAATCAATGTGCTTTGATTTAGATCTAACCGTCCAAACTCGACAGCTAATTAGGAGAAGTACTTCTTTTGCGAACGGAGAGAGGTACATCTATTCGTTACTTTTTGAGCAGACATCACCATCGTTTTCTCCATGTAACAACATGTGACAGGTTTATCAAATACCACAGTATGAGTGTAACTCAACTGGGTGTCTGGGTCGAGCACTCCTAGGCATTCAGAGCCAGGGGTGAGGTGATCGGTTAGCATGAGTAACCACGCATAATATTTGAATACTTGATATATAATCATAATAATATTTGATACATGACCACAATAATATTTTAGGCTGGATAAATCATGTCCTTAATGAGTCGGGCCACTAATGGGTCGTGTCATCCATCATGCCGCAACGGGCTGCCTGCTTCGCGTGATGGGTCGTGCCGCCCAATGGGCTGGAGCGGCGGCCCAAGCACAGCCCGTTGGCTCATGCCGTACTAGGCACGACCCATGGCTCTTCGGGCCGTGTCGTGCTTGGGCTGGGCCAAATTTCACGTGCCGTGTGCTGACCCATTTAGCCCGGCCCGAAAGTACAGGACTACTTACTGGGAGGGTCGAACGAGCATCGGACGCCGCACTTTCCACATTTTCTGCTCGTGTGGCTCAAAAAATATGAAAAAAGAATATATATGACTCGGGTCTTATATAACATGGTAGGATACTGCTCCTCGTTTATTATGTCGATATAATATATATAATTTTAAATTTGAACATCTAAATAACTTACTTTAAGGTGACTATTATATTCATGTAGTAAATAAGCATCAGGGTGTTATATATATATAGACATGAGTCTTATAGAATTTTTTCGGTAGGCATATGTCAGTCTTAACCTGTCACATGCAAGAAAATGCCAATACAGTAATGCACAAATCACAGCCCAACGCAACAAGCTCAGGAACGTAAATGCACGAAGCGTCCATTCGGTGACACCCGGGCCCGTCCCGGATCCGACCCCTCCGTGTGCTTCAACACCGCGTGCGTCAGCACAGCGCCGCGCCGCGCTCAGACACGCCACGCGCACGGAGCACAGGCAGGGCGCGCGCCGCGCCGGCCGTGGAGTCCCCACAGTGACCACTCCCAGGTCCCCCAGCGCGTCGAATGCGTCCACAAAAGCGACGTCAAACCGCCCCGGCCGCGCTCTGCTCCGTCCCCCCACCTCCCTTCCGCCTGGTCACGCTACAGCGCGCAGCAGCAGCAGCTTCTACACTGCATGCCCCGGTGCAGAGCAAGGAACCTGATCGCCTTGCCTTGGATCCCTCCATGCACAGTCCCACGGCCTCACACTTTGCATCGCCTCGTTCCCTTCTGTAGCTGTTTGATTGCTCCTGTGTACTCACCGTTAATTTTAAGGCGGCTATAAGTAGAGATACCCAGACGGCCATCTCCTCCTAGCTAGCCAGCCTTCACACTGCTTCGCATTCTCTGTTACACGGCAGCGCCTAGCCTCTCTCGCCGTGACATCTTCTTCTCTCGCTCATTCTGTCCGGGCTACCAGAATAATGGAGGTCAGTGGAAAGAATGCGAATAACTAACTAATCGTTGGGGGTTTAGCTAATAATCTTCTTCCTCTCGATTCGTTTCGCCGTGGTTTGGCTTTGCATTAATTGATGTACTCCACTTACCGACTTACGTTACGTGCAGAAGGCCAGGAGGAGGAGGCGCGTGCCGCCGTTCGGCGAGTGGAACTACA
>VSTD030000501.1:0-15733 GCA_008808055.3 Sporobolus alterniflorus | reverse complement strand
TTATATTAACTATGACTTGTTCTGATTGTTGAACTTTGCTACTTTATTATCTTAAATATTTGTTGAATATTAATTTTAAGCATGTGTATATTGTGTTTTACTCATTAAACTAATTAATTTGATGTGGTTTTTATACGTGGAATGACAAACCCAATGAATATCCGATACCCACCCAAAACCTGATGGATACAAATATAAATTTCTACCCGTAAATATAAATACAAATATAAATTTTTATGCACAACCTCCTTACTAACAGGCGGATAATTAATCTACCCGTTGCCATCCCTATTCCCGGCAGCGGCCGAGGCTTCCATCGATCTGAACGCCCTCCCCACCTGCTGGTCGTCCAACACCACCTGCCCGCCCGTCGCCGCCCCCAAAAGCCTACCTCCCCCACTGCCCTCGCCACCGACGCCCCTGACATGGCCACCAGCGTCAGCTCCCCGGTAGGCGCGCCGCGGCCCAGCACGACTATTCTGGAATTTTATTTTTCTATGAAGGTTGATGTTCTTTTGATTGATTTTTCTTTCTTGGCCGTGGGGATTTTGCAGAGGGTTAGAGATACGGAGAGCAGCCTGGAGAAGGTGAAGCGGCAGCTCTCGTCGGGGTCCGGGAGGTATCTGCTTCAGGGGCCCCTGCAAAAGCGATCTGAGACGGTATGATGTTTCTTGGCCTTGTCCTGTCGTTCTTGCGAGTGAGCGAGGTCAATTGGAGGTCAAGTCAGGCGCGTGAAGATTGTAATTTCGTCTAACAGTTGGTGAATTTTGGGGTTTAGGCATGGGGAAGTCAGCCCTGGTGCTAAATTCGGTGTTAGGAGGAGATAGTAATTTTATATCTATATATGTTCGGTAGTGGAAATGTTTGGTCTGTGATTATACGATAATATGCTCCAGAGTGCCATTTCGTGGCATGTCAGTTTTGATAGATTATGAGTTCTATGGGGGCTTGACAGGATATAGTTTAGGAGCACTGCATGGTAATTATTTATGCGTACGTTATAGTATCTTTACCTCCAACTGTCTTAGAAAGAAAGTAAATTTCAATGTTCACCTGTAATTAACTGCTTTCATACTGTGCATTTATGCATAGCCAAATGCTTGTGGCAGATATAGTTTTTTTTGTGGGGTTCTCTTTTGCTGATTAGGTTTCTACTCTTTGAGAACTATCGTACTATTTATGAACTGTTGTAATCTTGTTTCAAACAGCTGAGGAAGTGGAATGAACGATGGGTCATACTAGACCCAACCTCTGGAAAGATGGAGTACAAGTAGGAACCTTGATTGTTTCACAGCTGAGAATGCCGAGTCATTTCATATTATCACGTCATTATTGGGTGATCTTTTTTGTTGCAGGCTTCGAAGAAATGAAACTGCCATTAAGGGCACCATTCTATTTGATGCCTCGAGCACAATTACGTTATCTCCTTTGAACTTTCAGTAAGATTGTATAAGCTTTTCTTAACATGACTTATCTAATTTTTAAGGTTATAACTACAATTATTGCTTAAATTCTTGCAGAGGGATGCCAAAGTATGATGGTTGCTGTTTCTGTATCCCATTCCTATCTCTCGATATTTTGATATAAGTGGTTTTTGCAAAGCATGTCATAAAAATGAAATATATTAGTATCACATCTTTTAAGTTTATAGTGTTCCTTTACTCTGTTTAGACATTGGGACTCCTCAAAAAAAGGATTACTTTCTTTGTGCTGAAACTCCTGGTGCCGGGAAAGCTTGGGTATCAACATTACAGTAAGCTTTCTGATCCATCATTAGTCTATTCCCTGTGTGGTTCGTAATAGACCTCCCCTTTTATATTAACAAGTAGAGTATCTAGCAAAAATTTACTGAGTGCAAACATGCTACCTCAAATGTGAGCATAAAATTAAACTGAGTGCTGCAGGTGTCTTAAACAACTGTTCCTAACCCCCATGATACTGATCTAATAATGTGATCCTGATTTGACAGTCCATGATAAGAGTTTGTTTAAAGATTCCAATTTGAATACTCTAGCAATATTAATTAACTGCAATATAACTGGTACATCAGATCTTTACTAATTTGATGTGCTGATTATTCTATGGAGCAATCTACTTTCCATAGTTAAGCTAATATAATGCTGGAAATTTATTCCTGTGGCTAAATCCTGACTGTATTTTATTTGTCATTTGCTATACGATACATCGCCTTTCAACTAGCATTGGAGTCCTTATTCTTTTACTGCATCCTGACTAATCATATGATGTTGTTAAATAGTGCAACCCAGTTAGTACTACGAGCTCATAAAGAGGCAGCCAATTCATTGGCTGGGAATGGCTCACCAGCTACGTTAGGCACTGTTGCTACTGCAGTTGCTAATGCTAATGCAACAGCCATGGAGGCTACCAAGGAGATAGAAGCAGCATTGAAGGTTTCGGTGAGGGCAGCTCTTGGGTTGGGTACAAATAACTCCACCGAAGGCCAGCTTGATGACCTAACCATCATGAAGGTCAGCATTTATCTGTTCATGATCGATGTTGCCTGACTTAAGTACTACTGGTGTATAAAGATTTTTAACCATTTTTAAATGATGTGCTGCAACAGAATATGGAGTTCCCAAAAGTAGACTCTGTTCCTAACGCTTGTGAACTGACTTGTTAGTTGACATTACTGTTATATGCCTAATCGGCTTTGCTTGACCTCATCATAACTACACACTTATCATTTTGTTAATAATTTTGATGCCATCAAGTGTAATGTAGTTAGCACCAGATGCCTAAGACATGACACAGCATGCTCTTAACAAGTTCAGAAAATATCCATAACTAGATGAACATAATGCCCCACTACATGAAATTGGCAATTCACTTTTCTTGGAAGTTTAAAATGTTGTCATGGCTTTTCTGGCATGTCGTCGTTCCAAATGCGCTTCCTTTTTAGTATAGTAGTTTGAGGATTTACGGCCTAACTTTCAGATATCTTGACTCTACGTCTCTGCAATGGTACACACACATTAGTGCATTGACTCCTTAGTTTTATCTGTGTGTGATTTGATCGACCTTTTCTTATGTTTTTCCCTTCTTTCAGGAGACACTCCGAGTGAAAGATGAGGAGTTGCAGCATTTGGCTAAGGATATTCGTTCTCGTGATGCTACAATCAAGGAAATAGCAGACAAATTGACAGAAACTGCAGAGGCCGCAGAAGCTGCTGCATCTGCAGCTCATTCAATGGATAAACAGAGACGGCTTCTATGTTTGGAGATTCAGCGCCTGAAACAAGCAATAGAAAGACAAATGGAGCAATCATTGTTTAAGGTATATTTTTATTTAATTTTGATTTGTTGTCACTCCGAATTCATGATGGGAACATGGTCGTATGGACATGCAGCTGAGACAATCTGAAGAGAAGGTTATTAGCCTTAGCAAAGAGAAGGACCAGTTGATGAAGGAAAGAGATACTGCACTTCAAGAGGCTCACATGTGGCGCATTGAATTAGGAAAAGCTAGAGAACAAGCAGTGATACAGGAAGCAGCTATTGCCGAGCAGGGGAGAAGGCAAGGGCTTCTGAAGCAGACGCTGCATCTACAATAAAGGAGAGTACTGAGAAGTTGCATGCAGTAGAGAGAAAAGGAGGAGCTTCTAGACTTGGTCGGTGTTCTCCAGTCACAAGTCCAGAGGTTCGTCTCGTCTCTTATGTAACCATGCATATACTTAAAAGTAGAATCTGGAATATAGGTTTATCTATTCTGAGTTGTTGGGGTCGATAATGACTAAACACAATCTTTACTAATGCAGAGAACAGAGCAGCACAAAGCAAGTGTGTGAAGAGAGGTCTGAATCATGCTCCGGCGCAGACAATTCCCTTCCCTTAACAAAGCATGTCGATGCATCTGATGATGATGTGGACAAAGCTTGTGTAAGCGACTCGAGATCAGTGTTGGTTTCTAGCAACAGCACTGAAGTCCAACTGGCTGTGGATGGGATGGACATCTGTCCTATCGGCGATGCTGAGTGGGGCAGCTTCCAGCAGTCAGAAGCACTGATCCCTGATGTGCGGGAGGTCTCTCCGGCAACGGGTAATGTAGGGGAGGTCTCTCCTGAGGAAGGTGATGTGTGGGAGGTCTCTTCTGAGACAGAAGGCAGTAGCTTGGATATTCCTGTGGTCAATCCCCCTCCAGTCAGTGATCATATGCAGGGAGGAGCAACTCACCCCTGAACACCTGAGGTTGCTGCGGACTAATACCTTTATGAAATTGGTGAATTGTTGAGAAAACCAATGGGGATTTGAATCCTATCGAGAATTTCTGATGCGGATCTTCAATGGTGTGGGTTGTATGTTCATTGTATTATACGACTCAAAATAAGCGTAGTAGTGTGCCTGTGAGATTGTAAATTTTTCACCGTCCCCTTCTCATGTTATTATTCTCCATTTGACATGTCCTGTTGAGAAACATGGCTAATATCGGAGACAAAGTGAACAGCTAGCTAAATACTTTCTATGTTGCTTTTTACTTATCGTCAGTTAGTTTATTTTTAAACTAATCGATGACAAATAAAAAATAGAGGTAGTAAAAATAAAGAGTAAGATTGTAATGCCAACTTCATTCTTATATGAAGTATATAATGGATGTCAGATGAGCAATAAGGACAGTAACATTGTGAAATATGGGTATTCTGCTTAGAGTGAACACACATCTGCTAGCACATGAAAAAAACAGTAGCAATTAAGGTTTTTGTCAATATAACAGAATAGCATCAGTTTTTTTTTCTGAGGGGAAAGAATGGGTCTGTTGCGTCTGGATGTTGACCGAGTGAGTGGGTCTACTGTCTACGGGTGTGGGCCAGTGTTATTGGAACATTCGGTTGAGTATGGACCCTTAGCCCCCGTTTGGTATAACTTTAGCTCATGATTCTCTTTGATTCTGCTCCCGATCCTCTTGTGAAGTAATTCTGTGACTAAAAGTGATTATGATAATTTTTTAATTATAACAGAGAATCACTTTTCAGAATTAAGAGAAGCTACTTTTTTCAGCTCTCAGCTCCTTAGTTCATTTCAGAGAATTATTTTTCTACTGATTTTGCAGTGTTTGACACAGCTCCTCTGATTCTGCCTGAGAATCAGGAGCTGGGAGTTGTGCCAAACAGGGCCTTAGTTAAGCTATCTCTAACGACTGCTCCAACCTTCAAAATAGATAAAAACTATTTATTTAAAAATGTCTCCAATGACCGCTCCAAATGCCTCCTCCATTTTTCTCCGTGGCCTCTCCATGATCCAAAAATGGAGCCTAAGCATGCGATTTGGGGGCACCGTCCTCATTCTCTCCACCCATCTGCCGCGTGTCGGGAGGAGGAGCAACACCACACGCTGAGGAGGAAGAGGAGCAGCACCATGCATATCCAGGAGGAGGAGGAGGAGCACCACCACCACCACGCGCGCCAGCCCACCGGGGAGAGAGAGCACCACGAGCGGAGGAGGAAGAGCTCGAGCTGCTCCATTTCAGGCACTCCGTTAGAGATGACTATTTTTAGGTGCAGGATGGACAATCCAAACTACTCCAAATGATGAAATGGAGCACCAAGTTTAGGTCATTGTTAGAGATAGTCAAACTGGATCACGATCCAAAATTGGTCACCTATCAACGTCCGATCTAGTTTGAGCAGCCTACACTAGGCAAGGAATAGGACTTGGCCATAGAAGCACTCTTTTGTCTTCTACGTTTCCCATGCCCGCCATTTGTTCGGGGAAATGCCAATTCTGTCTCAAGCTCCTCATCGGCATCTCCACAACACCAACAAGGCAACGACGATGCCGCACACACTCCTCTAAATGCTTCAACAAGAAGTGAGAACTTATCCGTCCACTCTGGGATACACATCTACGTACCTCCACGACGAAAGGATACGTCCTGCTAATCCAAGACCTATGCTACTACAACTTAACGATGGATGATGTAGCCTCGACTCGTTCTCTGGATGAGAGGGTGGCTGGGAAATGGAACATGACTGCATCAACTGGTATAATCTGTTGGGGTGTGTAGTTTTGTCATCGATATTGGTTGAAGACAGTGATAGCGATTTGTAGCCAACAATGGATGGCTTGGGTTGATTATGTGCGTGTTTGGTTGCCGACCTGGATGGATGGGTGGAACCAGGCGTGTAATTTTTTCATTTTAACTCTTTTTAAAAAAAATTCACAAATATATCCCCAAGGAAACAATTTTTATATCTACACTCAAACATAGGCCGCCAACCATCTTGGTGCCCTAGGTGCTCAGTAGTGAGACAGGGACAGTGGCGCCCTACGGATCCACCTGGACCCGGAGTGTCATGCCACGTGGAAAGAAGGGCACCAATGTCGCTGGTGCCCTTGTAACACAATAGGGCGCCAACGAGGCTGACGCCCTTCGGTGAATAGCGCCCCCCCCCCTCTTCCTCTTTCTTTCTTTCTTCTCTAACTGAGCTTTCCTCTCTCCTAGCACCTCCCCCCATCAGCGATCTCCTCCTCCAGCCCCCCTCGGTCCGAAAGCTCTCTGTGAAGCTCTCCCTCAAGGTATCCTCCCCCATCCTCCCTCTTTTATTTCAAAATGCACCGTAAATTTGGGTTAGATTTGAATGTATTCCCTCCTAAGGTTTAGGGTAATTTTGTTTTTGAAGTTTCCGTTAGTGATTTGTATATTAGGTTGGTATTCTATGCAATGCTAATTTTTAGTCAATGTGAATGATGTATTTTTGGCAATGAAATTTTTTATTCATTGTGTAGAAAGTTAGATTAAATATGAGTTGAATTTAGGGATTAGGTTAATTTGTAGTCAATGTGAATGCGTACGTGAGACAATGAATTTTTTTTAGTCATTGTGTATGACTTGAATTTAGGGATTAGGTGAATTTGTAGCCCATGTGAATGATGTATTATAGATAAAATATATGAATGATATATTTTAGACAATGAAATATTTTTAAAATCTCACACTTAGGGTTTAGGCAATTAATCTCACACTTTGAGATAGAATTAGTTTGATGCACATGGCATTGATGAAATATTTATATTTCATGATCGTAGATGGTCACTTTGATTGCGGTTTATCACAGTGGTCTAGTAATAACGAATGAGACTGGTAGTTATGAATTTGTGGGAATGAATGAGACTTATTTATTGAGTGAGTTTCTGACCCTTGAAAATTTGATTGGCTTGGTGAGAGAGTGGTTGGGTTGGATGGATGAGGGTTTTGAAGTCCATTTTGAAGGTCGAATTGATATAGAGTCAAGCAATGGCCCTCGGATGAAGACGATGTCACCAATGTGTAATAAGAACGAGTGGACAGTGTATGTCGGAGTCATGATGAAGTCAGAGATTCACGGGATAGAGTTGGTTGCAAGAATGGTTGGCCGGAACGATGTTGGTGAAGAAAGTTCTCGGTCGCCGACTTTGCTGGAAGTGGTTGATGAGCAAGATGTCAAATATGGCGTTGTGCTTACGCAACCATCGAAAGAAACTTAGGATGACACTAATGCATATGAGCCCCCCTTCGTTGGCAGTAATGAAACAATGTTAAACATGGAACTTGTCTTGAGAAGTGTGGATGTTGGTGATGTTGTTGCCGATGTGGGGATGATTTCAGGTGTGGATCCTCAGCCAATTGCTACTATTGTCGCCCTAACTATTGATGTGCCTTCCGTCGAGCCAGAGTCCATTTCCAAATATGATGCAACGTTTAGGGATGAGCGGGCGGAGGGCTCGGCCGATGATGGACCAGTTCCAGTGTTAAGTAATAGGGACAAGGTTCTGTTGCAGTGAGCGCTAGCAAAACATGTGCCTGAGGTGCCAAATTATTGGTACTTGAGTCAGACACATAGGGTTGTAGTTGATGGTCTTTGGTTGGATGACAGTGTGCCTCTCATTAACCATGACAATGTTATTATACGGAAGAGTATTATATTTAAGACCATGGATGTAATGAAGATATGGTTGGTGGAGTATGCGGTGTTCCATCATCGCATGTTCATCATTAAGCACTCGTATGAGAATAAACGCTACGTCATCACTTGTCGTCGTGGTTGTCCTTGGATAGTTCATGCTAGAAAAGGAAAGTACGACAGTTGGAGGATAACTAGTATTGTCCAACCTCACACTTGCTTGACCAATGTGGATGATATTAAACACGCACAGTTGTCATCAAGATTTATTTCACAAAGACTTGTCAACACCATTAAGAATTGTCCACTAATAAAAGTCGCGATATTGATTGAAGTGTTGATGGTAGCATGGGGATATTGTGTGAAGTATGGTAGGCCATGGTGGGCAAAGCAGCATGCCCTAAAGCTCATCTATGGTGATTGGGCTGAAGTTTATGAGTGTTTGTCAATCATGCTACATGCTATGAAGGCAAAGAACCTAGGAATTCATTTCGAGTATGTCTCAAAACCTGATGTTATGGAGCCGGAGGGTAGACAATATTTTTTCTGTGCATTCTAGACATTTGGACCATGTGTTAAACCATTCAAGCATTGTTGTGATGTATTGTCTATTGATGGCATGTTCTTTACGGGGAAGTATAAAGATACAATGCTTATTGCAATTAGGGTCGATGCAGACCGTCAATTGGTGCCGCTTGCATTTGCCATCATGGAGAAGGAGAACATCGATAGTTGGGATTGGTTTATTCGTCTTGTTTGAAAAGTGGTTATCAATCCGGGACGTGAGATTTGTGTAATCACAGACAGGCATGCCGGAATCCTTAATGTCGTACGTGAGGTGATACCCAACCACTCGCATGTGCACATGACACTTAGCCCAAAATCTTATCAAACATGATAGCACCAAGGAGAATTTTAAATTCTTTGAGAAGGTGTGTCGGCAGACTAACAAGAAAGATTTTAAAAAGAAACTAAAGGAACTAGAGAGGCGAATAAATGAAAAGGGTAAAGAGTTTCTAAAAGAATTGATGGATGAGAAAGAGAAGTAGGCACTGGCTTATGACAAGGGTGGATAGACATGAGATGCATTGTTCTAAATGCCACAAAATCGGCCACAACTGGCCACTAAATCTTTCCAAAACCAAAGTTTCACAACATGTTCTAGCTTCTGATCTTTGTTTTGCTATTCAAGAAAAACAGCATAAGCTTCCTCAACCTCCAACCTTGTGAAGTAACTCTGATAGGCAGCACCACTAAAACCTAAAACATACTCACTGTAAACTCCCCATGAGTCATACACTCCAGGCTTAAGATCTCAAAACATAACATAATAGGTCATTGTACTTTCTACTACCTATAAATAAGATAAACAATAAATGAGTACATAAATAACATAGAATCATGAGTAATAAGAGTAAACCAATATCGCATACAATACAAATTTCCTAAGCTACATGAGCCAAAAATAATTTACATTACCTAAATTCGTAAGCTACATGTCTCATGCGATCCTAATAACCAATTGCAAATGCAAAATTAAAAACAAATTTACCTAAGCCCTAAGTGGGAAATTTCAAAGTCTCAAAATAAAATTGACAACAAACGTAACCTAAATTCTGAGGTAATTGGTCATACTAAATGTACATTACCTAGTAGTGTCATATGATCCTAATAACCAATCAAAAATGTAAATTTCAAAAAAACCCTAGGTGGGGGGTTTCATTCAAAACTAGGCCAAATCTATAGTGCATTCCCAAATAAAATGTAGAGGATGGGGGGAGGATACCTTTGGAAATCGATTCATGGAGAGATATGAGATCGGAGGGTGTGATCGAGTCAGGGACGAAATTTGGAGTTGAGAGCTTGATGTTGGAAGAGAAGGAAGAATGAGAGAAAGAGGAAGAAGAAAGACTCGTGAAGGGGTTTGGAAGGAAGGGCGCCAGCCTCATTGGCGTCCTAAACTCCACCATGACAAGACTTAGTCCACGTGTACAGCAAGGGTGCCAATTAGGGTGGTGCCCTCTAGTCCACCTAGGGTGTCAGCCTTGCTGGCGCCCTTGCCTAGGTCCAGATTTGGAAAACATTTCCCCAGGGGTCTATTTGTGATAATTGTTTTGAACAAGGGCCAAAATGAAAAAAAATACATGGAACCAGGGCCCACCCAGCTTGTATGAGTGGGTGGGTGCAACCCCTTTTGTTTGGTTGCCATTTCTTATGTCATACTATGACAGTGATTGGTTACTTGGCCCATGGGATGGTTGCATAGACTGATACATGCAATTCTTTGTTTGGTTGCCTGCAACTGTGGGTGGTGTGGTTAGCGTGGCTCCAGTTGGTGTGGTTACCACCAGTCCACTCAGAAGAAAACTTACAAGACATTCAACACATTGAAAATTGAAAAATTATGAACTGCACTTCGGACAATAGAGGCAACATATACACAGAGTTTGAACAAAGATAATTTGACAATTACAACATTAGTCAAAATTTGTCACCATTGTACACAAGTACAACATAAGAGTCCACTTAGAAGTTTTGAACAATGTACCACATTTATGACACTCAGAAGCTTTGAACAATGTAACATAACACTATTAAGTGCACTATTATGACAATGAATTGCACTATTATGACAACATCTTTCCAAGTCCAGATTTTTGGGACTTGTTTGGCACTCGATGCATGAACTACTTGTGGTCTGAGCTTTTATTTCTCATGTTTAAGAAATGCACCATATGCTACCTCAGCCTGGCCCTTGTATGGTAACTTAGGTAGGAGGCACCACCAAAACTTGAGACTTGCTTGCTGTAAATACCTCATGACTCATACACACCCGGATTGTGGCCTCGAAACACAACATACTAGGCCATAGTTGTTGGTAGTAGCTAGATGTAGAACAAAATGTCACAGGTACATGAAGAAGTCTCACATGAACAAAATGTCTGAGAACCAAATGTCACAATGTACCTGAAATGCTGAACTTGAGATGATATAAGTTCTCTTGATTTCCACACAACTTAAGAACCAACCTTCTGAATAACCTGAAGCAATATATGTACATGATAAGAGTCAAGTAATATAGAAATGTCAAGAAATAATGGGTTAGACAACCTGGAACTTGAGAAATATGAAAGTTGACACACGTGCAAGCTGACAAACAAAAACAACACACTATAATAGAAAAGAAAATGACAAACAGAAACAACCATGTTAAGATGCACTTCCTTAAACCCTTTGTCAGTCTTGACACCTTCACCAACCAAATCAACAAAGTGACACAACACAAAGAGAGACATGATAGGGGTCCAACACATAGCAGGCCTTGCCTACTCCCCTTGTCCACCACTCACACCTCCACCCACTCTAGCCCGAAGGTCAACCATGGCCTATGTAGCCACATTTAAGATAATAAATATCGACAACAACAATTTAGCTTCAGCATAGTTATTACATAAGAAACACATTAGTTCTCACATAGATCCTACAAAGTTCAGCACCAAAACACATGAGTTCAACAGCAACAAACAATCATAATTATTACATAAAAACCCTTAAACATGACTAGAACCCCTATTCGACCACATCTAAGCAGCCCAAGCATCCCTATGGGCTGCCCATGCACTGTTATCACTAGCTAGATCATGTGGAGCAGCCTCATCATGCACGTTTGGTTCCCAATTGTCCTCATGTGGGACATGGTCATCCTCACCATGCCTAAGGATCTAATTGTGCAGAATGCAGCAGGCAAGAACAAGTCATACTCTCACAAATGGTATCTGGTTGCATAGTAAGGTGGAAGGAAACCAGGTCTAGCTGTATATCCGACATCAACAAGGTAGAACTTGCCTATCAAAACACCCCAAAACATGAATTAGAACCTAAGTGATGTTTGTTTATGCACTACATCTACAAGTTATGACTGTAATGCATACCTAATTGGACACTAAGGCCATTAGGTCTTTCAAGTGCATCAACAAAGATCAATGCATCATGGGTAGACCCCTCCCAACTAACAAGAACACATGTAAACCTCAAATCCCAATCCACAACAACAAGCACATTTTGTGCCATTGTGTGCTTCCTGCCCATGAAAGCAAGCTGCACATGCCTAGGAACTTTAGCTATGATATGTGTGCCATTTATCGCTCTGACACAGTCCTAACCATAGCACAACAACATATTAATACAAGAACATACCCTACTTTAGCTTTCATGTTGAATTATTAGCGGTCTAACCTTAAAGTATGAATACCACCTCCGACTATTGAGGATTTTAGGGTGGACAGATGTTGAAGGAGGGACAATCATTTCATTGTGGAGTTCACCAACTACACACAACGCTCCTGGGTCGGAGAAGGTGACGAGGACGGTGCTGGGTGGCTGAGGGACGATGCTCCGGTGGTGATGGCGTCAGGTCATGGGTCGAAGAAAGCATCTGGGATGATGCTCCAGCAAAGACAATGTCAGCTGAAGGCACTGATCAGTGACAGCCACCAGGGCAGGCAGGAGGCCCAACGAGAGGTGACGGGGGAGGCAGGAGAGCAAGAGGAGAAGTGTGGCACGTGGGGAGAGTGAGAGCGGTAACCCTAAATTGAGAGGGTGTGAACGATGGCTTTATATGTTGCATCCACCCATGTCGCGTGCACAGGTCACGCTACATCGATGTAGCCAGGCCTGAAGTGAAGGCCGAATTGGTCATTTCCATTGGGCCAGGCTGCAGAGCCCCTTTTGCACGACCTTAGCTAGGCCCAATGTCGGAGCCGACCAACCAAAGAAGCAGGTCCATGCATGAGATGGACCTGGCCCGAGCCTCATGCAATGAACCAAACAGACCTTATGTGAAGTTGGTACAGACAGGGAAGTGGTAGAAGGTAGATGAAATATGGATGAGATTTATAACTAGCTAGTTTTAGTTTTCTTGTTAATTTTTGTTATATCAATATACAACAAACATTATCTCTAATCTATCAGACATGATGTAAGGACCTTCAGTACACTAGTTGAAGGCTCTGGCGGCACCTCCCAGGTCCAGGGTTCGACCTCCAGTGGGAGCGAATTTTTAGGCCTGGGTTAAAAAAAATCTCTCGCTTGTCCCATGCCAAAGCACAGGTCTAAGGTCGGCACAAGGTCGCTCTCTCATAGGTTGTGGTGTCATTGTGTAAGGGTGGGACATGTGTTCATGAGTTTTCTAGATCTATGAGAGAAGATCTTCTCTCTTAGTAAAATACATTTTTGTCTTTTAAGGGGATTGTTAGGGCTCCAACCAAGTGTATCTGCCCCATGGGTGTTGCCCTTGGGGAGTCACGGAAAGGTGAGCTAGGAGGCTAGCAGGGAAGCGGTGAGAGTTGTCAATGGGGTGGCAAATAAGATGAGACCGAGTTGACAGAAGAGGAATAATTCTGCAAGTAATCCCAATTTATCTTACATCAAGGGGTAAAGTGCTCATCTATAGTCAATATCCCACCAAATATTGTTTCTACTTTTCACCACTTGCTTTCTGGACTATACTAATATCGAGAGTACCTTGTTAATCTACTTTGATCTGAGACAACCACTGTAACACCCCGTGTTATGGCCTCCTTAATTTCCTTCATTAAACCTTAATCCAGAATGAAATCAAGTGGAATGTCGATCCTTAAGCAAATAAACCTAAATCTAAATAAATTCAAATTCAATTTTGGGGTTGATCCAAAAACTTTTCCTTCTCAAACTCAAATCTCTTGGATTCAAGTTCCAATAGCAATTAGATGTGATTAGGGTCCCACATGTCAAATTCTATCAAAATCCAAAGCTTCCTAGTCCCTAGAATTCAAAATCAACCAAATTTGATTCCATTTGGTTCTCTAAATTTTTAATTCAAATTTTGTTGCGAATTTTGAAAATCTCCAATAAGGAAAGTTGTTCCTTATTTCAAGACCTTCAATTCTATATTTTACTTGAAATTTTTCGAAAAGGGGAAGGGCATCTTTTGATCAAATCAATTCAAGCCTTTTGAAAAAATCGATTAAATAAAAAAAGGATAATGTTCTCTTGAGCCCGGCCTATTTTCTTCCTTTCCAGGCCGGCCCACGCACGCGCCTCCCTCTCCCACCGCTAGCTGGGGCCCGCCCATCAGTCTCTCTCCTTCCCCCGTGTGTGCCATCTGCGCATCAAATCTGTGCCGCTGCACCTCTGCCTACGCCGCTCGGCCGGGACCCTTCCGCCGCTCACGCCAGGGCACCGTCCCCTCGAGCCCCACCCCGGCCTCCCCTTCTATAAGAACCAATGCCCCCTTACTTGCTCCATTTTCGGCCACCTAGCCACGGTGAACACCGCCACCGCTCGCGCCACTTTGCCCTTTTCTTCAAATTATTTCCTCCCTAATGTCCACTACCACTCACCGGAGCTGCAGGGCCATCTTCAAGGCATCAGCGACCGCCGGACGCACCGCCTCCACCACGGAATGCCTCCGCCACAGGTGAACCCACCGCCCTTTCATTGCCCCGCCCCACCAATGAGCCCCCTCCGTTGTTTCCTTGCCCGGCAGACTCCCCATGCGTCACTGGTGCGGGTGGTGAAGACCTTCTTCCCCCTTGGCCACCAGCGGATCATCGATGAGCGTGCCACTGTGTGGCCTGTGAGCGCGGTGACCACGTGCGCGGGGGTCGCGCCGCACCGGTCGATCTGGGCTGCCAAAGCCACAGTCGGCCTGTGGGTGGACTACCCTGGTGGGACGCTATGGCCTTTCAGCCTGGCTGGCACAACGGGCCGTCGGACCTCAGGGACCTTGGCCTCGGGCCGGATTTGGCCCAGGAGCGGGTAATTTTCTTTTCCAATTTTTCTTTCTTTTAAATATTCCTAGAAATTAGTTCTTAGTTCTAAAATTTATACAAATTTGTAGAAAATTCATACCAATACAAAATAAATTTTGTACGAATCCTCTTGAGTACATCTATGCATTAGGCTTGACCAAATCCTTGTTTATGCATTATTGCATTGTATAAAATTGAAAGAATTTAAATCTTGAAGAAATTATTTGCAACAATCCATGCATGTTCTAGTATTGGAACTTTGTATTCATGTTCATCCCATGTACATTAACTCATACAAAATTGCTCATAATTATTTACTACTCATAATAATTTCTATGATTTAATTTCTCCTCCTATAATAAATAAATTGTAGTAAATAGAATATGTATAGGAAAATACTCTGAAGGACCGGAGAAGGCGACCAGAGGGAGGTGAATGAGAACCAATCAAAATTCCTCGCAGAAACTTAGCCTATATCTCAGAATCAACCCGATGTCCCTCTCTTCTAACTCAGTCAAGACCGTCTAGCTATAGGCAAGCTATCGGCCCTCAGGACTGGGCTAGGAACTGCAGCGGAAACACAAATCGATGCTGGCAAGAACACGTGCGAGACTCACGACGAAAATCGAATCGAAAATCAGTTTATATCCTCACAGGCATTTCACCAAACATCTGGTGGGCGCGTTCAGGAAACCACTGCGGAAGAACGATTTAAACCACGAATCCTCGAGTCTTTTGATCCGGTGACTCAAGCGTTATACTGGCATCTCCCTTCAATGATTCACACAAAACGCGAGCAAAAATCGAAATCAAAAATTGAGGCTTGGAGAAACAGATTGCACTTGGCTGCTGTGCTTGAAGCGGCCCAGACGCACACCACTCGGACAGAGGTAGCAGCCCAGCGGAAGTGAATCAGCGGGGTGTTGCCGAACCGAAGAAAGTGAACAGAGAGACTTGGGCACCAGATCAAACACTACAAGCAGAAAACCGTGAGCGACAAGCACCCCTGTTGAGACCGAAAAGTGCAGCACGGAAGAAGAACTGAGA
>VSTD030000500.1:0-15742 GCA_008808055.3 Sporobolus alterniflorus | reverse complement strand
GGAGGTATCTTCGCGCCGAATTTCATCTAGCTTATCTATATCGGGCCATAACTCCCCAATGCTTGGACTCAAACCTTCAGACACAACTTTAGGAACCTCAACACAATTGGGATTGGCTCCAAAAGAAAAAATGGATAGATCATAAGAACTAAACTTTTCAGCAACTTCACAACTGGGCGTGTTCACACAAATAATATCCAATCCCCGCGCAGGTCCGGACTCGTGTGGAACCTACACATGTTTAATACATCATTTAAACCCTAAACATAGCACACCCATCCAAAAACAAATCCACTCTCAAGCACTCACACCTCAGGAGCGGCGATCGCATCAGTCGCGGGAGCCTCCGTCGACACATTCGCCTCTGCCACAGCGTTATCCCCAGCCATCCCAGTAGCGGAGGCTCTGCGCAAAAAACCTCCGCTTGTGCGCCATCACCGATAAGCTTGACATGCTTGTAGCCATCACCACCTTCGATACTTTCATCAGCTTCAGGCTGATCAAGAACAAAAAGTTAAACAATGGCATACACAAAGTTACCCCTAAAGACAATGTACCAAAGCTCACCCGGTTCTCTTCTTCGATCTTTTGCATACAGTATGGTAGACCATGTTTGGTCCACCAGTTCTTCACGAGCCTTTTTGCTATCCAACCGGCTTCCACGGGGAAATCCTGAAGGACCGAGGCATCACAGGAAAGAGCTAGCTTTTTGAGTTCCAGGAGATGCTCACACCCTTCCCCCGCAAGCATCTGGAAAACACAAATAAGAGCGTAGCAAGTAATATTCTTGTTGCACTCTACAAATGTGGTAGACATCACTGCAACCTCTGCCCGGAACCACTCTAGGAAGTCAGACAAAGTGGCACCGGTGGGGAACTCCGCACTCCTCCTGCCAAGTGTAGCCACTGAGGCCTCCGTGTCACACCGAAGTTTGGCTAGTTTCATACGAAGAGAATCCTAGAATCGCTGCAGCTTCACGCGCTCGATCTCCTCCACTTCAGCCTTCTCCTTCACCACGGCATCATACGCAGCACGCATATCCTCAATTTTTTTAAGATCCTCGGATTCGGAGGCTCGAGCCCCGATCATGATGCTTGACCTCCGACAAGTTAGATCGGGCAGCATCAAGGCCCGCGTGCAGTTGGGCATTAGTGCTTTTCAGCTCTGCCACATGAACAGCTCACTGCGCCTCGGTCAGTCTCTCGGCAATCCGAGATTTCATCAAGTGCAGCACCTATAAAAATCAAAGCATAAGATAAATAAAACAAAGTAGGAGTACCACAGCCAGTTAAAAAACAGCCCTCGTATAACTTACATGTTCCAAACAACCTAGCAAGACTTTGTCATCATCACACGCACCTTCACTGACAACCAGAGCACCAGCGTCAGTAGCACGAAAACCTAAAACAAGAAACCAACAACAAAAGTTAGAATATCGTAGGACAACATGAATAAAGGTGAGCAACATCAACTAACCTGTGGAAACTCCTCCAGCCCCAAGAGGTGCTACGATGTGAAGAGAAGCCTCGGGATTAGACTCAGGTACCGAAGCCATCGGGATCGAGCACGAGGCTCTGGTGATTGACCACGAGGCTCCACCCTCGACTGAACCTCAGCCGCCGAAGCTTGTAACGCCTGACCAAGCGACGAAGACTCCTGAGTCCCTTTAGAAGAAATCTCAGCCATGGCCCCGATAGCGGGAACAATGCATTTTTAGCGGACACGACAACCTTTTTTGCGCCAATCACGGTCCTGGAGCATGGGCCACCCCCATCGGCTTTAGAGCCCGAAGCATTAGACACATTTTTTTGGACCACACGCTTCATGTGTAATGTGCAGCGTAGTTGCAGAAGCAATTGTGTGGGGTACAGTGTTCTTGCTTAGCTTTACGGATTTTGTTGATGCAATCTCCTTGTCTGACGACCACTTAAAACCACCTTTGCTCTGCGTCACGGTGACCTTCGCAATCTCCGTCCTTCTCTTTTCAGGCACTACAACGACCTTCACGGTTTCCGACCTTTTCTTGTCAACCATCGCGGCAACCTTCACAACCCCCGCACGTTTCTTTTCATGCACCTTTAGACGTCTTGCTAATTTTTCAGCAGCATCCTCCTTCCTCTTCTTCACGACCTCTGTAGAGATGGGCACCGGGTGAGGCCCATAGACCACCCCCGCGAGCTCAAGCACACGGTTCAAGCGACCATTGTTTCACAGACCAGCAATGTAGGCTTCGTGTTCCATGCGCGTGTAACTGCCCACAATCACTCTAGCTTCCTGTTGAACCATCACCAAAAGCTCAATATCATCTTCATCATCCTGGCGATGAAGGGAAAATTTGGGCAGGGGAACCTTTAGCTTTGAAACTGGCATCTCTCTGACTATCACGTGCTCAAAGTCGACGCTGGCAGCCTATGGCCAAACAACGCAAGATATGAATTCTTCCATGGCGTCCCGACCGCCGATGCATTTCGAAGCCTAGACGAAAGCTCCGTTGCTTAAGTCATCATCAGGACAGTTAAAAGAGGGCTTCATGTCAAACTTCAGGGTGCTCATGTGTGAGCGAAGAGCGTGGACATATTTCCCACCCCGTGGGCAAACATGCATGGGTACCTTGCAGTAAAACTAGGTTTTTGTCCATCCGACCGACCACTTGTTCTTGATAGCCGGAGTAAGCGTTACTTCACCGCCCCGCCTCGAATGAAAATTGATAACACCGAACTGTTGAAATCTCTCAAAACCATCAATAACGACCTTCTTCGGCTGATAATGTAACTCATAACGCTTCGTGAATCCATCGCTACTGGGCTTCCTGCTGAAGCTCATCACAACCCAAAAATACTTAGACAACTGGGCGATGGCGTTTGGGGTCAGCTGATGTAGTAGGATCTGATATTTAAGCAAGATCTCAGTGAAAGCTGGATGAGGTGGCATTCGACACCCCACGGCAAAAAACTCCTCAAAACTAATGGCCTCGTCGTCATCTAGCTTCGGAACAGTTCCTCCCTCGGTTCATGGGCAGAACCCTTGGCAAAATAGGCCAGAGTATTCAATTGACGGATGTGGCCCACAGTAACCGATGAGGCTCCAAAGTCATAGCTTCGCGCAGCTTCACGCGGATCCATGACTAGGGTATCTTCAGCTTGGGCTTTGATGTCATAACTAGTCACCACTTCCAAGGAGTCATCAGACGAAGATCCAGTTGTCGAGGCCTCCGACAGAGGAGCTTTCCGTGAGACCTCTAACACAGGAACCTTCGACACATCACCAATGACGTCAAGGATCGGAGAACCCTCTCCCTCCATCACTCAACCTAACAAGGCACGAAGCTCAAAAGCAAATTGCAGCAACGAAGGTGGGAGCATCAGAGCAAAAGGAGAATGCAACAAGCAAATGAGAGGTAAAAAGTAGGGTTACCCCACAACCACTATGTATAGAAGTCGGTAGAAAATGGCCCCGGTAATCGCACCGCACCGCACGCGCACAAATGGCAAAATGACAAAAGGGTAAAAGGCCGAATGGGACAAAATCCCAAGTCATCCCAAATAACGTCGGGATCCGTGTAGAGACTTGTCAAGACAAATCTCGGTTTCTGACAACCAGGCGTTTGAAGGCAAGGGTGACATTTTTCACACAGTGAAGCTAGCAATGCCTGCTCATTGAAACCCTCATCAAGACCTACAGAGCGAAGGTTCAATCCCAAAGAGCGAGGGTGACACTTTTGGGGAATCTCCTCACAAGTATCGTAGGATCGACTCATCGAGATTGAACCTCGCCTGTGAGGGACTACTATTGGGGATGTGTGCCAGAGGTCCACGGAGATTCCAACATTGAAACTCACCTTCACATATTGGACCCTAATGAACCTTCGCTCTGTAGTAAGGATCACAACCCACCTTCGCCTCTCTTGCAGGATCGAGCCATTCACACAGTGAAGCCCCAACACGAGATGTTGTCTCCGTGCTGGAGGCCTCAAGGAGGCAATGGACTACGGCGGATGCCATCGGTGTGTCAGAGGTCCTTGCGTTCGATGATGTGGTGAGGTGGACACACGTCACATTGTCATTCGTGGGGCATGGAAATATTTGTAAATCTCAAAGGACTATAATGACCCTATGATTGTACGGTGATAGGTTAGGGTAGGTGAATGAGCATTGCAGACATTGTAATGACCACATGTAAGTACTTCTATAAATAGACCCATCAGGTGCACATTGATGGGACACCTGGGGAGTAATTATTGTCATTTACTATTGTCCCTCTCCTATTTCCCATACCTTCGCTATTTATCCTAACAGGCTCTGTTTGGATCTATTGATTTTTTAAGAAACCAGCTTTAAAAATCGGAAGAATGGGGTAGTTTTTTCTTTGCTTTTTGAAAACTATATTCTCATTTTCTTAAAACCCTATTAGCTCTGTCATCCTAGCTAAAATCAACTTTTTTGGCTAATGATGTTTTGCCCTTCATTAGATAGAAAATATTTATGCTCTTTGTTGTCATCGTACTTACTTATGTTTTCTCCAAAATCAAATGATGGGCGAACATGTCAGGAGGAGAAAAAAAGCCGAGTTACAGTTTTTAGAAACTGGTATTCAAACATCACCACCTAGTTTTTTAAACCAGCTTTCAGAAACTATCTTAAAAACAAAATTTTAAGGAACTATAATGATCCAAACAGACCTTAACTCATGTTCTTAAAGATGAATGTGGGATACAAGATAAGACACCAAACACCAGCGGGTGACACTCCTTCGGACACGCTGTAGCTCTGCGTAGCAGAGTGCTGGTCGCTAGATCGCACCGTTTTTAGTGCGGAGTGGCAGAAACGAATATTGGGTGCAATATCCAAAAAGCGCCCACTCTCCACCAAGAAGCATGACTGCACAGTACCAGGATTGAGGCTCATGGACAAGCTCTAGAGTTACCAATGACGCGATGAAGCATTGCAGGAGCCCCATCATCTGGAGAACAACAAGCTTGACACCACCAAAATAGTTTCTGCACCTTGGAAGATGTGACCGAGCAATCGAAGCACCGACCATTTGCAAGAATACCAATTCTCTTCACCATTGCTATGAACAAGAGGAGTGGGAGGATTTGAATGGTGAAGAAGGGAAAGGCTGCTTATAGCCTCTCTCTACTAGAGTCGTCCATGACGGCTCGTGCCTCAGAGGCAACACCATTTTTTTTAAATAAGCGGTAGCTCTGCCATTCATTAAAAAGAGAAAAGCATTACAACTTAAGGGTACAAGAAGCTAAAATTGGACAGGCCCGGCTAAAACCCAAGTAAACCGATGACTTCAGATGGGAAGGTTTCTCAATGAAACCCTCATAATCACCCCCATTGCTGAGAAAACTGGGACACAAACACAAAAGAAAAAATAGAACACGATGGAGAGCTGACCCTAGCAAAAAGAAGACCTTGAAACACACCTGCATTAGACCAAAGCATGTCCAAAGACAAAGCAAACACGAGCACACAAACACGCCAGAGACACACTTCTACGACTTCAGAAACTGCATTGAAAGATCAGCACATTAGAACGCAGAGAAGACGATTTTCCTCCAAAAGCTCTGTCAAAGCATCAGAGAAGCCCACCAGACCTAAAAACCCATAACAATTTTCTAACAAAAGCTCAATTTGCATTGGGATAAGGCCTGACATTTGATTAATGTTGACACAAAGGCACATGGGATTTTGTAAATGTGTGATGGACTACCATGCCTGAACTCACAATAAGATCGGCAAAAAACAAATAACAAAAACTCCTACTAGAGGATGCAGGCAATGCTGACAGAGAAGAGACAAAACATAATTAACTTGAGGATTGGGCAGAATGTACTACCTGGTTTTCAAATCACCAGAACCAAGGAACTGGACAAAGCCTGATCAAGTAGAAGGGAAACCAGAAGCCCACTCAAGAGCAAGAAGTTGGTCCTATAGAAGCATGGAAACTTGAAGGATGTATTGTTCTTGGCCTTCAAAGATTCTTCTATTCCTTTCTTTCCATAGTTGCCACCAAAAGGAAAACAACAAGTCCAGCCTCTTTTTCCTGCTCTCTCGCCCTTCAGAAGCTAGCAAAGCGTTGACCCAGCCAAGAGGACCTTCTTCAACACTTATGGCTGAAAAGTCTGGTAGTTGATATCAATTAACTAATAGATTCTATAGGGCTTCAGTAAAGTTGCACTGTGTCAGCAAATGCCTGGCCGTTATCCCTTGACAATAACATAAGGAGCATATAGGATCACTCGCGCACCCCTTAACAACTAGATTATCAGCCATTTGAATCTTGTTATGATGTGTCAACCAGAGGCAAAGAACCTACACTTTGGCTCTGCATCAGCTTTCCAAATCTCCCTAGCTGGGAAGGGAATTGTGGCTCCTATAAACTGACATTTGTATGTAGAGGCAACAGAGTATCTGCCATTGGTTGTCCATCTCCATATGATCTTATCTCGTTGATCTGTGAGCGTGATAGTGGAGATTGCCATGTGAAGAATAACAAACTCCTCAAGCTGGGCAGAAGTATTGATATCACTGAGATTTCTTATCCATTTCCAATCATGCAGTTCAATGGATACTGTTCTATGCTTGAACCGAGCCATCTTGTACAAAGAAGGTGCTAACTTTTTTGGGATGCTTCGTCACCTACTTGCACAAAGGTTAAGTAGAAAAAAGTGCTTTGTCGGTGTGATCATGAGATTTTAACAAGTGCTTCCAGTGTCTTGGCTGCTCATCCCAAGCATGCCAAAGCCACCTTAGTCTAAGAGCTCTACCAAAAATTTGGTGATGTCCTTGATGCCTAATCCCCCTAGATACATGGACCTAAGACAAGTCTGCCAGTTCACCAGGCAGTGAATTCCCCTTACCAGATTCTTTTCCTTTCCAGAGAAAACTCATTCTGAATTTTTTGATACCAGAGATTGCCCACTTAGGCATTTTAAACATTGTTAGGAAATGGGTAGGCATAGAGGAAAGTACAGATTTAACTAACAACTCCCTTCCTGGTATGTCAAAAAGTTTCTTTGCCAATCTCAGAGACGATTTCCTACCTTCTGAATCAACCTTTGGATCATGGCTCTAGATGGCTTTCTAGTGCCCAGTGGCAATCCCATGTAGATACAGGGCAACTGGGATATGTTCTTGCCAATATTGGACAGGAAGTTCAGATTGATGCTTTGACATTGGATGTGGTAGTAGTGTGTTTTACTCATATTAGTGATCAACCCACTTGCTTCAGCAAACAAATTCAGGATGCAATCTGACACTTGGAGGTCTTTGACACTAGGGTGATTAAGGACTATTGCATCATATGCATATAAAGAAGCTCTAGTGTCATCACAGACTGGACTGATTTTGTAAAGCAAACTATAATCATGAGCCTTCTTAAAAAGTATGTGTAAAGGTTCCATGGCCAAAGGGAACAACATAGGGTCAAGGGGTTCTCCCTACCTTACCCCCCCTACAATGCATGATTTTTTACCAGGCTCTCCATTGAGTAGGACAGAAGAGGAAGAGGTACCCCAAAATGCTGAAATACAGTTTCTCCACTGCTGACCAAAGCCCAAGTAGGTCATGATATCAAGGAGGTAAGGCCAATTGACTGTGTCGAATGCCTTAGAGATATCTAACTTAATAAACAAGGTTGAGATGTGTTTCTTATGAAGGTGTGTTATCACTCGCTGAACATAGGCAAAACTGTCATGGGTGCACTTATCCTTGATGAAAGATGATTGGGTAGTAGAAATGAGGTTCTTTAGCTTAGGCCCTAATCTGGTTGCCAGAATTTTAGATACAATCTTAGCAAAACTATGGATTAAACTAATAGGCATGTAATCAGAACCCCCGGGTTTGCTTCTTGAGGTTGAGCACTATATAAGCTTGGTTGAGCAAGTGAATGTTTTGTTGATTCATAGATAAAAAGTGTTGTATAGCTGCACAGATGTCCATTTTGATGAGGTCCCAACATGAGGAGAAGAAAAAGCCCTATAAAGCCATTAGGACCAGGAGCTTTCTCTTTGGGTGCTTGATTAATTATTTTTTGAATTTCATCTTGTTACTAGGGCTCTAAGGTGCATCACAGATCCAGGTTGCCATCCCAAGATTTCAAAGAAACGCCCTTCCTCGCCGCTAATCTTGAAGCTTGCCCTGCTCCATTGCCCGTGATGGCTAGTGGCGGAGACCGAGGCAAGCATCCTTTTGGCGGGAGCCCCAGCCATGATGGCCGTCAACCGCCATCCCGCCGAGCAAGGACGTATGCTGCCCTCAGTCGGGTCTCATCATCGGCCAGGGGTGTTTTACTCTATGCCAGCGACTGCCTGGGCTTGCTTCTTATCATAACGTTGATCCCTGCTTATTGATTGGTGTAGGCCTTCTTCTCCTTTAGGAGCGGTGGTGACATCGGCGGTGGCCATCAAACTGCGGGAGCGGCTCCTTACCTAGGAGAGGGAGCTAGAAAGCAGAGGAGCCAACACCGCATGGGAGGATGGATTGGTGGCTTTCGAGCATGCCCTTGGGAGGGTGCGAATGGAACGTGACGCCAGGTGCATCCATGCCGAGGCTACCCAGCTGGACTACCTTGCCCTAACACACGCCTTTAGTTCCTGGTCTAAACAACTCATCAACCTCAACCGGATGTTGGAGGAGCGCTAGATCCTCCTCTGCATGCAGGAAATGGACTTGGAGGAGTAGGCGCATTCCCTACATCCCCTCGATGGGCGGGATCTGTCAACGGAGTTAGGGGGGATGTGCGCGCATGGATGTGGTCGATGGTGAATGCAACGCCGATGCCAAACAACTGTCACAATTGGTCAAGGAAATCTCTAATGCCCTAGCGGACCTAGGGATGTTGCCCGTCTAGGATATTCCCCAGCATCTGAAGTCAGCCCAGGAGGTCTTGACGGTGGCTGGTCTCCTTCTAGAGTGCCTTGCCACTGCTTGGGGTCACCTCCTTGCTTCTTGGAGGAAGATGAAATTCAGCCGCCTCACTGTTGGCGGTGTAGTGGGCGTCGACGTTGCGCAACTCCTCGGTGGTGTACTTGAAAATGTCGTTGTGCTCGCCCTAGCGCAGGTTCCACGTGCGGCATTCAGGTCGCACACTAGCGTCTCCCTGGTGAGCTTTGGGCTCGGTGCACTGGCCCCGTTGCCATAATGGGGCCCTGGGTGAGAAATCAGTTGGTGGCGGTGGTGTCATCCTTGGTGTGGAGGGCTCCACGGTAGGCCTCTACCGACCGGTCCTGACCTGAACCGAGCTAGAAGTTGGGTCAGACCTGCGCCAGCGGGCTCACTTTGCTAGTTACGTAGCAACGATGGCGTGGATCTCTGCCTGTTGGCGGTACATCCCTATCCACCCCGTTGGTGGTGGGTGGAGGTAAGGCACTCGGAGTTTTGGCTACAACGGCCTCGGTCTGCCCCCCCTCACGGTTGGCAGAGGGAGCCGCTCCCTTGGCCTGAGCTTGGGTGGCGGTGAAATCCACCATTAGGATCCTCTCCGCCTCGAGCGTGGGCTCGCGCCGCGGCAGATCGTGCGGCCAGGTCACGACCATCATTTGCTTGCCGGTGAGCTTGTTCCACCGTCTCCTGCTCGGCGCTGGGTTGCCAAGCACGAGAATGTGCTCGTTGTCCCTCTTGTGGAGTGTACCATCACTCAAAGGAGTGGACGGTGTTCGGTCGCGGTGCCAGCTCCCACGGTGGAACCGTCATCATAGACTGAATGGCAGAAGCATCCTCCTACCACGGTGTGGTTGTGACGGGAGCATGCAGAGCCCCGCGTCGAGCCTCCTGGGAGAGGGGAGGCCGGATCCCCCTCCTCCGCTTAAAGTCGTGTGGTACTCCTCGGTGGAGTCCTCTATCATTGCCCACCACGAGGACGGTGATCTGCTGTAGGTTGAGTCCATGAAGGCGGTGCGTGAGTCGCTCCTTCTGGGAGAGAGGCCCAGACCGCCAAAGTAGTTGGTGATGAACTCAAAGCTCCCAAGACAAACGTTTTTGCTGAGGGAGAAGCCACCACATGTTAAATGTTCACCATCAGTGGAGACGACGAGCATAGATGAGGGAACTATCTGAAGGTTCAGAGGAAAAGCATGTTGCAAATCCCCTATGTAGCGCGCCAATTGTTGGATTTTCTGCACCGACAAACTATGGGGTGGTAAAGATCGTCCGTTTCAGTTTTGAGGTGGTCTTGCGAACTATGAAACACACTATGATCTATTCTGGTTCAGGCCCCTCCTCGGAGGTAATAGCCATGCGTTCAACAGTTTGATATTGAAGATGAATATGTGTTACAAGGGGTGAGCAGAGAGCTCGAGAAGTTCGCGTGGTGAAATGTGGAAATGGATCTCATGCTGCCTGCCTGAAGGGTAGGGGAGCCTTTTATAGACCGCTTAGGGGTTCGCTAACTGTGATTCAGTTAATTTACAACCAGAGTTAAGTTACATGGCCAGTGGGGCTCAAGACTGAGAATGTCGGTTCGTAGAGGTGGATGAGGCTTCCCGGACGTTCTTCTTGGTTCCTAGGTGCTGTGGTGGAGGGTGCCCGGGATAGTTCTTAGAGCTGTCGTGCCTGACGATGCTTTACTTGGTCGCTAATCCTTCTCATGTGGGGGGTGATGTGGACGGGCTAGCCTGTTCCCTGTACCGTCCTATGGTCTGCAATCATTAGAGGGGTGGTCAAAGCTTCCTGACAGGTGTTGCCCCGTCTTGTCACACTACGGTGGGCAGTGGTGCCTTTTCGGGGGATGCAAAGCCCCCGGGTCTGGATATTTATCGTAGTGTTGACTGTCTGAGTATTTGTGAGATCGAATCTTATATGAAGAAGGGCGCCTTTACCAATGCATACTTATCCGACATTAGAGTTATCATGACAATTATGCGTGTACCCATGATAGAGTTGCTATGTTAGACGGCGATGAGACGAATTCCTACACTCAAGTAACTGCCCCAGTCGTGTGTGTGGCCTGTGGCCATGTCATATCGTGCCAGACAATAAATGTCGCCGCTTCTCGAGACCCCGACGCTTGGTAAAACCTATATGATACTGGAAGCTTTGACGTGGAGCGACTGAATGCCCGGACCCATCTCGGGTCAGGGAGGGAGGCAGGCCAGCCAGACAGGTGGCGAAATCCTACCTACCCACGTCTACCGTAATGAGAAAAAATGACGGTGTGGATTATCCCTGGGTTTAGTTTTTTTAGGTTGGTGGTCCCTTCTCTTTAGTCAGGAGTTATGGGGACATATTCGATACGGGGTGTATGATTTCTAACCGTTTGCTACTGAAGGAAATCGGTTGTATCCATAATTTTAGGTTGTAATCAACGATCACAATACTCGAGATACTAGACCTGACACATACTTTGTAAGTCATTCCCCTTAAATGATCAATAATACAAGAAACCTTAGCAACATGCGGGCATAGTAGTTCTACATTTTTTTTGAAGAGGAGTATATTTTTTATCCTTTTTAAAAAAGTTGGAATATTTTTGAAAAATCGCACCCGCATAGTATTATGCTAATAAGTCCCTAAAGGTTAGTATAAGAATATACAAATCACTTCCTCTCGTCACGCGGCGCAAGGCAAAACGCACCGTAAAATTGCCACACTCTCATCCAAGTTACAGTCGGGGACGAGCAGATCGATCAGGCGCGCCGACGGAGTCGCAGCCGCCCATCCACCGGCTTCGGCGGAGCTCGACGGCCTCCGCGCCGGTTGCCGTCATGTCAAAGAAGAAGGCGGTCACGACGATGACGCTCAAGGACTTCCACGGCGGCTCCATCCCCTCCGTGCTCCCGCTCCCCTCGGCCCCCGGCGTGTAAGTTGCCCGCCACTAAACCCTAACTCTCCACTGCTCCGCCCTCGTCGCTTCGATTCCGCTGATGAGGTCGTCTCGTTTTACCGCAGCACCCCGCGCCCGGCGGACCGCTCCGTGCCCTCGGCGTCCCCCGGGGCGGCAGCGGTGGCTCGTCCTCGCGTCCCGGCCGCTTCTGCTGCCGCGGTGCCTTCCATCTTCACCAACCCATCCCGCATCGGACGCCACTTCGACGAGGACGAGCGCACCCCCTTCGAGCCCACCGCGCCACGGGGCCGCGGGCCACCGTCGCCCGTGCCGTTCGCCCCCGCCCCTGCCAGATCCGGGTCCGGGAACGCCTGGGGCCCGAAGAGGGAGGCCGCTCCGCCAGCTACTTCCCCGGCGAGTCCTGCCCCAGCCGGCGGACAGATCTGGTCGGCGACACGCATCGCTCAGGCCAGCGCCGTGGAGAAGGTGATCTCCGGGAGATGGAGCTCGCCCAAGCCCTCGTCTCCGCCGGCACCAGTGTCGGCCTCGGTGGTGCAGACTCTTGTGCCCTTGCCGGAGATGAAGAGGCCAAGGTCGGTTGGGGTCAGAGACCTGAACGCTGAGGTAGACAGGGGCACGGCACCAGTGAGGCCCGTGTCACATGAAGGCAGGGTCTGGGATGGGAGAGATATGGAGGTGCCAGACAGACCCAAGTTGAAGCTGCTTCCTCGGTCCAAGCCTGTGGAGGCTCCGGAACCATCTCCCACCAGTGTTGAAGAGAAGCAGGTTATTAATTTTTCCTCATTTGAGTTGATCGGATTTCCATCTGATAGGAGAGAATTAGTGACTCAGTGTTAGTCTGACTCTGACAGAATTGCCATGTGCAAGCATTATGCTACATATGTCTCCATGAAAGTGTTACAAGATTGTGTTATGTGGTTCTGTGCTCAAGGTTTTGTTTTGATAATTTGAAAGCATCAGCACACTGAATCATTCTTCTCACTGGTGATGTGGATCACCACTGTATAGGTGCATCAGGTACAGGTTACTGCAAATGTCATGAAGGTTGAGCCTGTTGATGAGGAGCCCCAGAATGAGCTGGCAGCTAAAATAGGAGTGGTAGGAGTAGATGCCGAGAGAAGGGCAGCAGAGCGGCCACGATTGAATCTGAAGCCCCGGTCCAGTGTGATGGGGCAGTCTGAGGAAACCGCTGCAAAGGAAAGGTATGTGATGTGTAGCTTTTATCTCTTTCTGGAAATATGTTAATTGACTTCTCTCTATTGCCCATGAAACCTGTAGTAAACCATGTCATTTCTAATCTCTATTTGACATTTTTTCTTTTACACTAACTTGAACATATCATTTGTGCTAACTTAGTGTCAATGTCTTGTGCTGTTACCTGTTTATCTCTAGATTGCTACATTATTCTGACGTGTATCTATAACCTATTCGGAAGATTAACATAGCACCTGCAATGTATTCCAAGCCATCATACTTTTTTAAATACAAAATCGTTGTTGCATGTAGCCGATTCGGAAGATTTTTCTGGAGTGTTTTTTGGGTGATGCTGAAGGGGCAAATGCTTTAGTTCTTCATGTGAGAAGAAACTCTAACTCTGCTTTTGACAAGACCTGTGAGACTAGTGGATAAGCAGAATATCCATATGTAGAGGGAGGGATTGTGATGGCAGCAGGAAAAAGTCTAGATGGTTGGTTCTTTGACCTGGTTCCAGCATTCCATCCCATTTTTCAATCTATGATGGCTTGGAACATTTGTTTTTGTCAATTGTTACTGTACCTAAGGCTTTTAGCAAGTTAATCTTCATTGTTAGAGAGTGTTAGAGTCTACTCCTGTAATGGGGGCTTTTGGGCTGTGTGGGTTAGGCGGGTTGGGCCTTATGTGTGGGGGAGGCCCAACATCCAGCCTATAAATATGTACCCTTATCTTTGGATCTAATTGAGGAGCCATTCCCCTAATCTAACATTCATAGGCACCTATGTTTTTAAGGCGACAAGGCGAGGTGAGGCGAGGCGATCAACCCCCTTCCAACCGCCTAGGTGCATAAAGCGCGAGACGAGGCGACGCCATACGGACAAGCCATACATGGCATAAAAGCGCTCACACACATATTAAGAAGCACATAAATCCATTAAAACTTGTGATTATATATAAAAAGAAGCCAATCGTCACTGCTTCTGAACTAAGGAAATAAATTAAGGCCTCCAACTAAAAAAAGAAATAAATTATTCTTTCTGTCCAACTAAGGAAAAATTAAGGTCTCCAACTAATTAAGGAAAGAAATTAATTAAGGCCTCCAACTAAAGATGGTAATCAATCTGTCTGGCAAACAAGTAAGGAAAGCATTCAATCCGCGTCCCAGTGCTTCTCTCTCTTTGTTCCCTGTCTGGCCGCAATAAAATAAAGAAGGGGTGTCTCCCGGTGCATCTCTCTCTTCCTTCCCTCACGTCGCACAGGCTGCAAAATCCCTTTCTCACTCTTATCTGCAAGCCAAGGATCTTCGGTCGCCAAATCCCTTTCTCACTCTTATCCGCAAGCCAAGGATCTGTGGTCGCCGTGAGAGGAGGCCTCAGTTGCAGCAGCAGGCGCATGGGAGGGCTCGCAGCGGCAGGCGCAGGGACTGGCGGCAGGGGAGAGCGGACTGGTGGCAGGGGAGAGCGGCGTGGGCTTTTCTTCTCCCTGCGCTCGACCTCTTCTCTTCTCGCACGTCTTCCCCCGCATGCCGGTGCTTCCAGGCGATGCCTTCCACGCCTTTCACGCCAAGGCGGGTCTAGGCGATGCCATATTCGATTCTGTTGTGGCGGCTAGGATGCCCAAACTCAGTCTGCACTAGGACGCCAAAGCGTCGCCTAGGCAACGCCTTGAAAACATAGATAGGCACTACCAATGCTATTTTCATTGCTTGATATGAATCACCTTTGGGCCATCAACTTTGTTTACTGCATGAGATATTTGTTTTGTCAATATTCTGTTTTATGCATAACTTGGTTGATTTCGTTATTACTTCCAAAATTTCTTAGGCAATCCCTTTTCGGTGGTGCACGCCCTCGAGAACAAGTACGTACACCGGTCCTTCTCTTAATGTGCCTTTTAATTTTATTCTGTTATATTTTCTCTCCTGTTTCATCTGAATCAATTCTGAATCTACTCTTTATAAACTCAGGTTCTCAAAGAACGTGGAGTAGATGTTTTGGCAAGTGATCTTGAGAAAGCTTCACCACTTAGCAGGTAGTTAACATTTGTATTGGTTTATTATGTATTTAAGTTGTGCTGATATATCTTGCACATAAGTCTTGTGCTACTTTATCTTGGTTGCCTGATGTTGATGGTTCCAACTCCCTTGATTATTTTTATTTTAAATTCTTTTTTTTTTTGCTTGGAAGAAAGTAAGCGTTTGTAAGTAGATTATGTTGTTTCTTATCTGCATGAAACCTTTAGAGACAGGATGACCTCACTATTGATAATGTAGGATGGTCTGCTCATAATTTATAGGTAGCTGATTGCTTGAATTATTGATGATTGACAGTAACTGTAGTGAGCAATGTGTTAACACAGAAAACATGTCCATCTAGAATCTTTTGGGTTGTCAGTTACAACGTATTTGGCACCATACAGCCAAAAAACCAGATCATACTGTAATTGCGCCGTTGGTTGCATTTTAAGCAATCAAGACTGAGGCTGATATAAGAAGTTATAGTGTTTGAACTGCAACCTTGCGTGATCTCTTATGCAAGCATTTGTACTGAAGTTTCTTGAGTTACTTTTTCCTCGGTGCCTGCATAGATCATTGGAGAAATTTGCACTTGCTTTTTTATTTTAGTGATGAATGCCTGTCATTTTGTAGTTCTAAAAGTGAATTTGCAAAGGTTGACCAGAGTGTCGAAGCTATGTCCATCAACCCTTCTGTGGAAAGGGCTGAAGATTATTCAGCTGGACAGAGAGGCCCAAAGAATGC
>VSTD030000499.1:0-15746 GCA_008808055.3 Sporobolus alterniflorus | reverse complement strand
TACAGACAGTGACGGCCAACAGGCCGTCGCATTGACTCTCGACCGCTACACTAGCTCTTTGATGCGCTCGAAGAACAAATACCGCTTCTGCAGGATCGATGTTGACATCAAGCTTATACCTGGGAACTCAGCCGGCACAGTGACCACATTCTATGTAAGTGACCAAATAATGAACTGATTATGGTTCAAGCTGCTCGCTGATCCTTTACACTAAGGCTAACCACCAGTTTGTTGCAATTTGAGAACAGATGATATCAGAGGGGTCATGGCAGGCCCGTGATGAGATTGACCTTGAGTTCTTGGGAAACAGCTCCGGCCAGCCCTATACCTTGCACACAAATCTGTACGCCAAAGGGAAAGGTGGAAGAGAGAAGCAGTACCGGCTTTGGTTTGATCCCACACATGATTACCACACCTACACCATCATCTGGAACAGAGATTGGACCTTGTAAGTTTCATTGCTATCCACATAAGCTTTAAAGCTTACTAGTAGTTAGCAGTTTATAGAAAAGAAATTCTGGGAAAAAATTGCCCCATAAGCAAGAGATCTTGTTCAATATACTTATCTTAAAGCACTAAGCCTGAATCATATATGATGTTGGACAAATGCAGAATCCTTGTGGATAACAAGGTTATCCGTCAGATTAAGAATAAGTGGATGTATGGTATCGAGTACCCATACTTTCAGCAGATGAGGGTGTACGCCAGCCTCTGGAACGCTGACGACTGGGCAACGCAGGGTGGGCGGGTCAAAACTGACTGGTCGCAAGCACCATTCGTCGCATACTTCAGGAACTACAGGGCTATATCCTGCGCCTCCTCGTTCCGGAAATCCTCGCTGTGCGGCGAGGGTTCAACTAATCCTATTGGTTGGCTCAACCAGGAGCTGGACGAGACACGAAAACAGCAACTCAAGGAGGTGGAGGAAAATTACGAGATCTATGATTATTGCGCTGACACTAAAAGATTCAAAAATGGGTTCCCTCGTGAGTGTGCGGCAGAAAAGTGATTCAAGTACAAAATATAATGGGTGACAAGCGTACGGATGATTCGTTAGTTCAGTTCATTTTTTTTTCAAGATGAAAAGTATTATTAATGTATTGTCCATTGCATTCAATTACAGAGAAAATAAAAGTTCAAATCCGATCACCTATATCCAGATATTGGTTGTGCATTGTATCAAATGTGATGCGCTACAGAGATGGTGAAGTGAGCTAAATGCATAGATAATATATATGGTTCATCCCCCACCTCATTCTACATAGGAAGAATAATGCTAACAAAAATAAGGAAGCCAATCAAACCAAATACCTCAAACAAAAACATATGGCTACTTACATACCGTACACTACAGGAAAACAATGTTAATTTCTCGGTTTCTTTGAATTCCTAGGAATATAATGAAACTATTTTTGTCGGTTGTCAAAATCGATGAAAGTGCCTTAACCGATGAATATATGACACATATGTTCATTGGTTAACCGACAAACATACGTGGCAGGGCTTACGTGGCGTGGCCTACATATGTTCGTCGGTTACGTTGCTAACCAATGAATTAAAAAAAATTGTAATCACACTTTTCTTTCCCTCTCTCTCTCTTCCAGTGCCACGCTGTGCACAGTTAACTTTGATTTGAAAAAAAATGCTGCCGCCTGACAGACGACCGCCAACGTCCGCCACCGATGCCCCGGAGGTCCCGCTGACGCACAGTTAACAACTAAAAAATCAATCAGTAAAGACAATCTGCATTCATTATTCCATTCTTTTCAGTGCATCCGTGTAGCACCAGAATGATCTTTGCAGAAATACCTAGCCAGGTCCTGCGCTGGTGACAAGCTAGGAACCGAGGTACCCTTGTCCTGTTGCACCGACAGTTCCCCGGGCCCACAGTGCAGGTGATGCAGGGACCTGCAAGTAGGGGCAAGAGCTTGTCGAGGCAGCTGGATCGTCAGGCGACCAGAATCATTGCGTTTTCTCAGAAGTTGATCTCGAACGGATGCACCTTAACTCATGAGCACAACCCTAGGCACAGCGTAAAGTGTGTGGGTCATCGTTAAGGCACATTGCAGGTGTTTGCTTGGAGAACTCCACACAACACGGGGTCACAAGAACGATCCTCCGTCTTCCTAGGAGTCGAACCGTCTTGCACCAAGCAGCCCTGCAGACTCGTGGCCTGGGCCCACTTGGCAGTGGCTGGGTGCTGGGCAATTGAAGTGATGAACAACCCGCAGTGCTTGAACCAGCGTGCTGGATGTGATCCTTGGCATGGATCACGATCAACCATTTTTGATGCGTTGCTTCAGTTCGCCCGTAGTATAAGTAGTGGGGAGGGGAGCGAGGACTTCACTTCCCCCACACCGCCTTCTTGATCTCCAGCGATTCTTAAGCTTTTGCTCACTTCCTCACCTTCAATCTTGCGTTTGCCATCCTCCCCTCACCATGGAGAAGAACTCGAGCACCAACGATAAGAGGCAGAGGGGGGAGAGCTCCCACCACTCCTGCCAGTCGCCACCGTGCGACAACCGGCCCCCGAAGCGTGTGACCACAGTTGTTGGAGCCCACGAGCTTGGGTCGAACTAGACAATGTCACACGATCTGGGCCCTGACCTCCAACTCAGCCAGCTCTTCGGGTGAGTCACGCATTGGGTCGGATGGCCCGATGTACAACCACATCTCGTGGACATAAGGAGGTCTCCAAGGGGAGCTCCCTAGTAAGGCCCTTGGTACTAGCCCTGTCAGGTGGGCCCTAGCCCTATCAGGTGGGCCCTCAATGGTGAGCCCCCCCCCCTCCACACACCCTGGAGGATCCCAGCAACAAGAAGATCCCCTGGCAGGTGGACCTTGAATGATAGTGCAACCATGCCAAGCGAATCCCAAGCAATGTCATGATCTTGGTGAGTAGAAACTTAGTGGAAAACGCGACACCTAGGAGGTGGTCCTCCAACGGCATCATGACCCCTATTAGGTGAATCCTAAGCAACGCCACAATCTCGACATGAAGAGACTTAATGGCGAACGCAACCCCTGTCAGGTGGGCAACAAATGGCAGCACGACCCCTGCTGGGCAAATCCTCAACAACGCCACGATTCCGATGAGTAGAAACTTAGTGGCGAATGCGGCTCCTGCCAGGTGGGCCTCCAATGGTAGCATGACCCCTATCAGGCAAATCCCAAGCAACGCCATGATCCCAACAAGTATAGACCCCTGTTGGGTGAATCCCAAACGATACCATGATCCTTGACGAAAACCGGGAAGCTTAGCAGCATACGCAATCCTTAGACGGATAGACTTCAAACAATGAGTCTGGCCCCAAGAGGCGACAAAACCTCTGTTCGGTGGAATAACAACAAAGCAACACCCTCCTGGCTGCTAAGCTTCAAACAATGAGGAAGGCCCCCGACAGGTGGGTCTTCAGTTGTGGCACAACCTCTATTGGGTGGGATCTCAACATCGATGTGATCCCCGACCACTGGGCAACAAGCGACGAGCAATGCCTGCAATGGACGAGCCCCAAACGACAACAAGACCCCTGTCTGGTGGGACCTCAATGGTTATATGATCCATGATAGGCGTGTCTCAACAGTAGCATGACCCCGATCAGAGGAGTCCTCAATGACATCATGCTCCCTGGCCGCTGGGTTTCAAATCAAATGAATATTATCCCTGTGAGGAGAGCCCCAAGCGGCAGCACAACTCCTAGTAGGTAGACCACAGACCCAAAGAGGTCCGATCCGGTTGTGGGTTCAAAGGTCGTCCCAATGAACGAGTTACATGTCCACCCAAAACCAAACTGAAGGACCGAAGAAGGCGACCAGAGGGATGGTGAATGAGAGCCAATTAAAATTCCTCTACGGAACTTGACCTATGTCCCACAATCAACCCGAAGGTCCTCTCTTCTAACTTCGGCCAAGATCGCCTAGCTATAGATAAGCTATCGGCCTTCGGAACCGAGCTAGTAACCGAAGCGGAAAGATGAGACTGTGCTAGCAAGACCACGAGCGAGATCGACGACAAAAATTGACTCAAAAAACAGTTTATATCATCACAGTCATTTCACCGAACATCTGGTGGGCACGTTCGAGAAATCACCGCGGAAGAGCGATTTAAACCACAAATCCTCGAGTCTTTTGTTTCGGTGACTCAAGAGATATACTGGGACAGGTTCCTGCAACAATCCACACACTCCACAAGCAAAAATCAAAATCTCAGAGCTAGCTACAGACCACCAGGCGACTGTGCCAGACACACTGCACAAGCATGAACTCTCGTTGAAACCCAAACCGAAGGCTGAGCAGCTGAAGGGTAAATGAAAAGATCACGCAAAACTGAATTCACGGCAAGCAGTGAAGACCGAGACTTGAAGTGCAGAACTTCGGCAGCAACGCATAGAAGGATCTGGAAATAAATTCGAGCTGCACTCACTGCAAGAAAATCAGCGCCACCAAAGTGAGCAAAACAAATCTGGAACTGAGGCAGTCCTGTGCGCGCACTTGAACCGCGCAAGCTGAAAACCGACACCGGGGGAACATATCAGCAGCAACAACTTGACCGGCAGATGCCCACCGCGTGCGACAGAGCCTGTGGGAAGGTCCAAGCCGGGCGGTGGAGAAAAATCACTCAAGAACACAAGACCGGAGCCAGACCGAGCGGGCCTTCAGACGGAGAGAATCAGAGGTGCGCTCCTGGCGGCGCAGGCCGAGGCTGAAATCTGCTACGGCAGGAAATCGCAAAGCAAAACAAGGACTCGAGCAGAAAAGATAAAAGACCCGGAAGCAAAGACCGGACCGAGGCAAACCTAAAAAAAAGATTGATCCCCTCAACAAGAAACGACCAACATGGTAACGACCCAGAAATTGCCTAGATCCAGAACCAAAATCACAGCACAATACTCTAGAACAGAGGAAAGACGGGGATGAAACCCTAGCGAAAACTGAAAATTTTTCTCCATAAAAATCAAACGCGTTTCAATTACAACCACGAAGGTTACCACCTTCCCTCCCTCTTTTGATTGGAACAAAAACTAAATTTTGTTCATGCCCCACTCCTAAACTAGAGATGCAAAATGAAATTTTGGAAAGTGACAAGGAGCTCCAACCCACTAGGGTCCTATATATATAGGTCCAAGCAAAAGGCTAAATGACTACTATGCCCCTATGGCCTAATAGAAAGAAAACGACAAAGCAAGGGTAGCAGGGTCCGACGCAGTCCGTCGTATCGACCCGTCCATCTTCAGCTTGCCTCCGACGCAACCTCTGCGATGGTGCCACGTGCACCATCCGTCGTCGCACCTCCGCCAGTCTTCAGGCTAGACCGAGAAACCCTAGCCAGACTTGCTTCCACGCCAAGTAAGCTGCTAAATCTCGACGCGTGTCCTGCGCCGACCTCCCTCCGTCAGTTTTGTGGTGCAACCGATAAACCGAAGCATGCTTGATTTGAGGCCCAAATCAAGAAACCGTCGCAGTGATTTTGAGGCTCAAATCACCAACCCAGAGCTGCCGGTTTTGAGGCACAAACCGAGAAACCCTCCACCACCTTGGTTTTGAGGCTCAACCAAGAAACCAACCACCGGTTTTGAGGCCAAATCGGGAGAAATCATCGCCACCAGTTTTGAGGCCAAACTGGAGAAAACTGTCGCAACTGGTTTTGAGGCCAAACCAGCGAAAACCGTCGCAGCAGGTTTTGAGGCCAAACCGCTAGAAACCGTCCGAGTAGTTTTGATGCCAAACCACTCACAAACCGTCGACCCTGGTTTTGAGGCTCAACCAAGAAACTGACAGATGGTTTTGAGGCCAAACCGGGAGAAACTGCCAGCACCAGTTTTGAGGCCAAACTGAAGAAAACCGTCGCAGCAAGTTTTGAGGCCAAACTGCTAGAAACCGTCGCCACCGGTTTTGAGGCCAAACCGACGAAAACCGTCGCCGCTGGTTTTGAGGCCAAACCAGCGAAAACCGTCTGAGTGGTTTTGAGGCCAAACCACTCACAAACCGTCGACCTTGGTTTTGAGGCTCAACCAAGAAACTCACGCTCCTAGTCTCCACGTGTCAGGTGCAGACCGCACACGGCGCCACCCGACCTCTCGACCGCCCGACCACCGAGTACCCGACCTGTACGACTGTCCCCGGTCCTCTGCACCAGGTCTCCTACTTCTGCCACGGTCCTCGTCGCTGCACGCCATGCCGCACCTGCCACCTGCACACCACGAGACAAGCAAACGTGATTCTCCGAACGAAACAAAGGTAAAAGAAAAACAAAACAAAACTATCCCAGATTCGAATTCAAACCTCGCCAAGTCAATGACTCATCACAATCAAATCAAGGAACTGACCAATTGATTTCTCACAAACAAAGTGAGGGATAGGTGGTGGGTGGTGGCCCTTGGGTGGCACATCCGAGCGTGGCGAATGCGCCCGGCACCGCAAAGCCTATATCCGAGTCCTCAACTCAGCTACTCCATGGTAACCCTCTGACAGGGTTGGCATTGAGCTGCCCGACCCTGCCCTGTCAGTGAGGACACCTCAGGTTCCACTCGGGTTCACTCGATAGTTAGCTCACCGAGCATGGGCTGTTTACCACTGAGGCACCTAAGTGTCCAGCTTAACCCCTCCAAATCATGAGAAATTTGCACATGGGGCGCGACACAGAGTCGAGAAAACACAAACCCAGACAAACTCTGATATTGAATCCGTTGAAATTGACTGTTGAAATTGTTGTAACCACGTTTCTAACAGGACCAACCTACATGACATGGTGTCGTGGTTGGATAGTTGAACTCGCGTGGATCTCATTCCAAAATGCTGACTTCTAAAATTGTGAGTGATTAATTAACTTTTTAAAACTGACATATGACATACCTAAAAAACTTGGCGTGATTAATTTATTTCTAAAACTGGGAGATTGCATTCCTAGAAAGGCACCATTAATTTGTTACTATAATTGTCGTGATTAATTGGACATACTTAATTGGTTCCTTAAACTGGTAGAAAATCTCCTAAAGAATGACGACGTAGCTGGCCCAAAACAGGTCTGCGTGGCCCACTGCCACCCTATGTGCTGAATCACAATGGTCGCTCAGCATATATATATGTACGAAGAGGCTATTCTGCACCTGGGTGTATTTTGTGTGGAGGTTGCACCCAGCCCATCAGCATGGGTCGATTTGACCCTGCGCCCCCGACAACTGAGCCCAAACCCATCCCTGACACTTGGCAACCGCATCACGTGCAACCTACAAGGAAACTAGAGTGGAGCTCTAATGTCGAACCCCCACCATTGCAACCGAATGGGAGACACCGACATGAAGCGACGGGCTGACGCGATGCAACCCCCACCTCATCCATCGCGATTTCAACATGAGATGCAGAAACAGAGTGGCGGGCCACCATGATGGAACCCCTACCCCCACCTGGGCTACCTCAACTTCAATCGGAAGCACCCCACCTCCGATTTCAACCAGCGGCGGCGCAAGCTCTGGTTACAACTGATGATGTCCTGAGCTCCGATTTCAACCGGCGGTGCCCCCGAGCTCCGATTTCAACCGATGGCGCCGGAGTTCTGATTTCAACTTACGCCAGCCTGAGATCGATTACAACCGGCAGCGGCTCAACTCCGATTTCAGCCGGCGTTGGCCCAGGATCCAATTTCAACTTAAAAATCCCGATTAGAACTATTGCATACATGTCGTCAATTACAATATTTTAAATTTAGAGTTGCAATATTTATAATTACTCAGTTGCAACCTCATTCGCACAAGACTAGTGTGTCGAATTGCAACAATTTCATCATACAGTCAAAATTTTTATAATTGGTTGGTTGCAACTTCATTTACACCTGACTAGTTCGTATCATTGAAAAATTACAATGATTTCAACAAACATTTACAATATTAACAATTAGTCAGTGACAACATCATTGCCACAAACAAGTGGTGCTTTTGTGAGTAAAAATTGCAATAATTTTAGCAGAGGGATGCAATAAGTACAATACATTAGTTACAACAAGAATTAGGCTTGTTTTTAGTCGTATGAATAGAGATCACTGTGTCACACATTTCAACTGGAATATGTTATCCATCACAAGTGTATGGTACACAATTGGTCACACAAATAGTGTATTGATGATGAGGAAGATTATGACATAGATGTTACATAAACTTGATGGATATTTTAGTATAACACATGACAGATCTTGATCACATTACAAATTGTGTCAACCAAAACTATTACAAACAGTCTTGATATTTATTTCAGTATCAAGTTTCAATAATAAAGTCCTATTGTACATTACTACTAGAGTATGAGTACAATATTAAAATGTGGTCTGCCTCCACCAATCCGGAATTTTTCAAGACATTTTTGCATGTCTTGTATTTGGTTCATAGGATGGACAAGTTTGTCACGTAGCGTCACAACCCTGTATGAATTACTATTTTGCTGCACATAAACATGAAAGTACTTAAAATCATGTTTTGACCGACATACATATATTGTTATGTGAGTGAGTTGCGATCATCACAAAATTGTAATTGAAAGAATTGTAATACCACATTGACAATATGAAACAAAATAATAGGACATTACATTAGAGCTCGTGTAATATTGATTGGTGCAATCACAATTGTAGTATTTAATGTTTGTAACTACAATTGCAAAAGTATTTAGTAGCCCTTCAATTGCAATATATGCACACTACAATTGAAACCAATTAATATTAGTTGCAATGATTATTACAGCATTTGGAATCAATTGCGATGGTAACCAATTAATATCAGTTGTAATTGAAATCAATTGCATAGCAATTGTAGATTGTAATTAGCTTCGAAAAGATAGTATGAAATAGTTGTATAGATGATAATATTTTGAACTCACATAACATGTCAACCCTAACACACACAAAATTCTAAAAGATGAAACAAATCTGCAATTGAGGATTTCAATTGCAACTCACTATTCCTCCAAAATGAAATGGGATCAGCATTCACATGAAATCGATGGTTACTTTTGTCAAAACATCACAAGGGGGGGGGGGGGGATGATAGTGGTGGAGGGCAGTCCTACCTCTTGGGAATGGTGGAAGTCAAGAGGAATCAATCAGATCCTGTACTATTCTCAGCGGTGCATGGATCGATGACGCGCTAGGGAAGAATCTCCTCACCACGGTAGTGTAGACTGAATTAGCGACAGCAGGATTTGATGGGGTGGGATCCGCAACTAACCATGCCAACTCGTACCACGGCGACGGCGGTTGATGCGCTTCACGAAACCTCCACTCATCTGGTTGGTGTTGATGTGTCCCTCGGCTCCTCCGGTCACCGCTATGAGGGTGTACCTTGAAGGTGGGGGTGGGGGTGGGGGTGTGGCACCTACAATGTGGCTCCGGTAGTTGCGGCGGTGGCGGAATCGCCCACAATCATCGTCGTTGTTTCGGGGTGTAACGGGTTGATAGGTCTAGGGTTTATTTGGGGTGCGGCGATGTGGTCTAGGGCATTGTTAGGTTTTATTTCGTATTTTTTATTCGTGCACGGCTTCAACGCGTGGGCCGGTTGGAACGGTGGATTGTGGCTTGGTCTAACTCACACCAGTCCATTCTCTCGTTCGGCTGGTGCAGGGAGTAGGGTAGGAGCAGGGGACACTGCGTCTGCATCTGGGTATAATATAAATATACAGTATATATGTATGTATAATTATGGAAGAAAGATTGATTGAAAAGGAACGTGGCCACGTATATGGTATGCTAAACCTATCTCTCTTAAGGAACCCACCCGATAAATAAGACCTTCAACTCAAAACTTGCCACCATCATCACCATCAATATCTCCGCTCAGCCAAGAAAAGGGACCAACGACCACCAGATACAATTATACAAACAAGGATCGGAGATGAAGAGTGCAGCCATAGCCATGACCAGCATCAGCATCGCCCTTGTAATTCTGGTTTCCCTGGCGTCCTTGTTCATGGTGGAGAGCGCAACATGCTCTAGGGCTCCCACTCCCGCCATGACATGGTCGGAGGCATGCCTCAAAGCATGCAACACGACGTCGCTCTACAATCTCTGCCAGGAGACTCTGCAGGGATCGCCAGACACCGCCGATGCTACCGTCTACGCGCTCGTGGCGGCAGAGGTCGCCAAGAGATCCTACGACTACGAGACCACGGCAGCAGCGGCGGAGCGGCGGCTCGGCGACGCGTCGCTTCCCGCCGACGAGAGGGCAGAGTACCAGTACTGGCATCGACCACTACGACGTTGCGCGGCAGCGCATGGGCGGCGTGATCAACGACATGTACGGCTGTGAGTTCGATGGCACCATACGGGAGTACGTGGACTCGGAGTCGGCTGTGTGGAGCTGTCAGGATGCCCTGTCCACGCTAAAGGACTCGCCGCTGATGAAGATGAACGCGGTTGACCGTGATGCGACTGCAGTTGCGCATGCTTTGGGCTCATTGATCGTTGGATGGTGATGCTGTTGCTGTCCTTGTTCTGGCAAGGAAATAAGTAGATTTACTCTTTTTTGTAATCGATCAAATTAATTTGATCCTGTTTCACCAACTAGGAATTTAATGGGGAATTGACATTGGACCTTCCATTGCACCAAAATAAGTGTTCTTTCAATATGCAAACGTGATCACTATGTTTTAACAAGTCCGGATCCTGTTCCCTATTTCTCGCTACGTACTGCTGGCCCTAGAAAGGAAGTTAGGAAGCTTCAAACAAGACTTCTTTTTCTATGGCATCCCCTTATATACAGCAGTTACACATATATAAGTCTGATATACAAAAAGAACTAGCATGGTGGGCATGAAACTAGCAAGGGCCTGCGTGAATGAATTATCCTAGTCTCATATTGATGTACTTGTGCAATAAGACAGAAATTATATTGAAGTAGTGCAGTAGCATGTCGATCACTGAAGCAGACTCCCCCGCTGAACCTTAATGGCTAGAACTTCAGGCGGTGCAGTGCAAGGCTGTTTTTTTAGATAAACGCCTTTTTGGCGCGGCCTCACCGAGGCAGGGTGCAGGACGGGGGTTTGAACCCCCGCCGGCTCCGAGCTCCCCTCACGTCGGTAGCCACTGGGGCTTTAAGCCCAGCCGCAGTGCAAGGCTGTTTGAGCCTGTTGTTTTTAGAGATCAAGGTAGTCACGTAGCTGCTCTGCCATTGCTGCACCGGTTACCTCTCCTTGTATGTCTCCTCCATGCTTCCGTCAGGCAGAGATATGAGCAAAATCACAACATTGGGAATCTGGGATGCAGGAACACACCACCAGGCAGGGTCACCATGGGACACAATCAGCTACAACGACTACGGAGGAAGATTCAAAAACATGCTGCCGAAAGGATCAAACCAGCTTCACACGTGCGGCAGTAGATGCTGTAAAACAGGTGCTTTATAACTGACCTGATCTTGCTGGCAATCCAGAGAGCATCTTCTGAGCGTGCTGGATGTACTTGGCGTGGGCACACGGCAGGGCTTCGTCAACCTCGAGCAAACAATGGCTTGAGCACGGCGTGACCTGGGACATCGCCGTGGCGAGCGTTGGCATTGATGGGGTATTTTAGGTATAAAATTTTGTAATGGTATTGATGGATAATTATTCAAATAATTATATAATAGATGTCGGTTCATTGTCGCAAACAAACAAGGCTTGTGCAAATTAACACTTGTACCAGAAGAGAGCGATTTTTACCACACACCACACATGTAGTCTCTCGATTTTTTTTTGGTAATAACGTCTATTTTTAACACAAATGTATGTCAACAAAAAAATATGGACAAGTAGTAAATAATAGGAAAAGTCAAACGGCGCATAGATGTCGGCGTTGGAAAATTTGTGTTGCCACATCGAAATAGAGGTGTTTTTTCATTCCTCTTCGTTTGTACTTCAGAAAAAATTAATCATGCAACAATCATTATTTTCGTGAAATGTTTTCAACACAATTTATTTAATGACTCTAGTTTTGTACAATTTTTTGTTGCAAATTTTTCTCCAAATTTTCGAATTTTAAAATTGCATCTGACTGGTTTTTTTAAAAAAAACGAACAAACTGGACCGGGTCAACCCTCACAAGCGCCCTGCAAAGACACAACAACCCTGGATCTTCTGCGCATGGTGTGGCAGCACCCGATCTGAACTGGTGTTGCCTAGTGTGAACGGGATCACCTAGTACTGCATCACGTGACAAGGTACTTTTTTGTTTAATTGATAACTGAACAAGAGTTTTGAGAAAATAATTTGTATATTTTTATTGATTTCTTCTCCTTTTATACATGTGATGGCGCCAATTTGAAGGGGTGCCCATTGCGAGGGATGCCCCACTGGGGAGGCGCCCGGTGCAACGGACATTTGGATTTAAACCCTCCCCTTGGACAATTATCGTCTGATTACTATGTATAATTCTTTAAAAACCTTATGAGAAAAATAAAGGATTTAGATTCTGGTATGATGTGAAAAACTCCTATAACTCGGTGGGAAAAGTTAAGAAGAAACTACCAGCATATGATGTATTTAATATCTATTTGTAGAAACTCCTATGCAAAAAAATTAGAGATAGACATAAGCTTGCGAAGGCATTGTCTCGTTAAATTTTTTTATGAGAAATCTTGTAGTAAAACTCATAAAGAAAAAGGGCACAATGTGATGTATATTACAAAATTTGTTCAGAGAGACTCCCCTGAACCTTGCAAATTCTTAAGTGACGCATATCAATGTCTTTAACATATTTATAAAACGTGATAAAAGGTAGAGACTTTGTGCATAAATTATCCAGATTATCACATGATACTAATCTCACTACTTTTTTTGAAGTTGGCATGGATAAAATAATTTAGGAGTAATATGTTTAGTAACATTACTCTTAATATATCTCATTTGCATCTGAGCAACGCAAGCTGCATTATCTTAATAGATGATGGTAGGTGATTCAATAGTACCAATATCATATGACATTTGTATGAGGTTAATGTGTAGCCATACACATTCATGTGAGGCCTCATATAACACAATTAGCTTTGAATGATTAGTGGACGTAGTTACTAAAGTCTATTTAGAAGACTTCTAAGAGATAGCAATTCCTTGTGTAAAAACATGAACCGTGTTTGTGATCTAGCATTATATATGGGGATTAGATAGATAGCCATCGGTATACCCGAGTAAGCAAGGATCTCAATTTTTCTTGAATAATAATGGAAGATCTGTTGTGCCTTGGAGATATTGTAAGATATTTTTATTCCATTCTAATGATGTATGGAAGGAGTTGCACTATGTCTTGCACGTAAATTGACCACTAATGCAATATCAGATTTAGTGGTATTTGCGCGATACATGAGAACTCCAATGATAGTTAGGTATGGGAATTCATGACCCAATACTTCTTATCCTTCTTCTTGTGGCCTAAATGGATCAGTGTTCATTTCTAGGGCACGAACAATCATAAGAGTTTTAGTCGGATAGCCTTTATCCGTATTGAATTTCTCCAATACTTTATGGACATAAGAGAGTGATGTATGAGAATAACCGTTTGAAAGTGTTCAAGTTGTAAACCAAAGAAAAATGTATTTCTAACCAAATCATTCATCTCAAATTCTGTATTAAGATGATTTGAACTTTAGCAATATCTTTTGTATTACCAATGATATTAAAATCAATGACATACACTGAGATTATGCAAAAATTAGTAGAGGATCTTCTGATGAATACACATAGGCAATCATCTCTATTAAAGTATCATTTGTTTAGTAGGAACTTTTCAATCGGTTGTACCACATTCATTCTGATTGCTTCAAACCACATAAAAACTTTGAAAACTTTACAAAATACATGTTGTGGTTTGCGTGTGAATTCAGAATGATGATTCCATCGGGAACCTTCATATAGATATCTAAATCTAGTGGCCCATAAAGATATGCAGTTATGACATTCATCAACTATAGAGATAGATGATTTTGAATTGCCAACGGTATTAAATATTGGAAGGTTATTCCATTCATAACTAGAGAATGTGTTTCATTGAAACCACTATGCAACTAGCCTTGTTTTGTATCTTATCACATTATTATTTTCATTTGGTTTATGAATGCATACCCATTTAAATCCAACGGGTAAGATTTTGGGAGGTGTAGACATCACAATCGTGAATACCTTTCTTTTATTAAGCGAACTTAACTCAGCATCAATTGCTTCCTTCCATTTATTTCAATCTGAGTATTGTTTACACTATGTCATGACCTTTAATTGGATCCAGGTCGTTAAGGAGATTTTCAACAATTATGGCTAAGAAGTGAGTTCACAAGCGTAGTATTACGATCATACAATTCTCTAGACCTAGTATAATTGATGGAAATTTCTTGTGTCCCATTTGACTCCTTATGATTTCCCAATACGAGTGTGTTAGGTTTTTCTGATGTTTCAGTCTCATTAATATTGCGCGCTTGAGAACTGGATTGTGGAATATCAATATCCACTTGGTGTCGCTCAACCAAAGGTTGATTCAATTTCATTGTCTTAGGAGAAGGTTTCTTCTCTTTCTTTTGATGCTTATTAGAAGCATTATCCTTTTAATAGCAGCCCTCCCCCTCTTCGATAGAGAAGCAATTTGAATTGTTTTATTTGGTATCTTCACTCTCTTGGGCACATTTACTACATGATTCTAGGATTTAGTAACAACATATTCAGTGAATACATCTTGCAAATTAATAATTTTTTGAGCTTGGAGTTCAATCTCTTGTACGAGGATCAGATGATATGATAGATTTGTCATCCCAATTGATTTCCTGACATTCTGAATTATACTTTTAATCTCTCCCTAATGTTGAAAAATAATCCTTATTAAATATGCAATCGGTGTACGTGGCAGTGAATAAATCCTTAGTATGAGGCTCCATGTATTTTATAATGGACATAGAATGATATCTCAATGTCACTTATTTGATTAACATTTAGTCTTCTTCTTCCCTTTAGAGTGGTATTCCTTTTTAACGTATTTATGGCAAGACACTTAACACCAGCCTTCATTTGTTCGGTTGTATGGGCTATGTGGTTCTTGCACCTCACGAAAGCACTAAGATGATGGAATAGTCTGTTGAGTATGTTTTCCTATGCTATAGTGCTGAGGATAAAGAATATCGTTGTTGAGATACGATCGCTCGTATGATGTGCAGAATGTTATCTTTGATGAATCACACCCTTTCTATCCTCATAGTATGTTTTCTTATGCTATAGTGCTAAGCATAAAGAATATCGTTGTTGAGATACGATCGCTCGTATGATGCACGCACATGACATGATGTTGCCTTTGATAAGTCACAACCTTTCTATCCCGTCCCTCCTCTGATTTTTCTTTCCTACTTTCCTCTCATATTCAAACAACAAACATGTATCACCAATTACATATTGTTAAGCTGATAGGTTCACATTAGCTTTTATTTCAACACGGCATAGATTTTATCATTTTGAATGTACATGCAAGGTTTGGCAAATCACTGCATACATTTCAGATAACCTGTAAGCAAGTTTGAACATTGATTCCACAATCACCCCACACTGCCCCATACACTCACACGACAAGTGCCCCGGAATAAAGATCAGGAAGTTCAGGAAGGCATTTGGTAGGAAAAACAGAATTATAGAACTAATCTAAAACTTTATAGAAAATCAACAACCATTACACCACCAAACAACGGCGACATATTTCTTTCTTGGAGAACAACAATGCCAACATATAAGATGCACAAAATAGAACTATGCATTTTATCAGA
>VSTD030000498.1:0-15750 GCA_008808055.3 Sporobolus alterniflorus | reverse complement strand
CTCTAATTTTCCTGATGAAATAAGGTGGAGGTCAGGACAAGGATCTAATTTTGATTAATTGAACTATTACACATTAGGGAAGATGGATACTCTTTTTGTAGCAACCCATTTGGAAACTGTGTCCGGGATTACCGATGGTTTGAGGCTATTTTTAGGGGTTACTGATAGTCCTCTGGTTTGATATGTCGCTCAAATCATATTAAGGACCGGTTCTTGGAGAGATCACCCAAGATGAACATGTGCCACCACAAGCCAAGTATGGGTGTGACCTGGCTTAGTAAGTGGTAGAGATCAGTTTTGTACGTGCCAAATGGTGGTGCGAGGAAGGCTGATATACGCCAGAATTGCCAGGAGTGAGATGGGTGGTGAATGAGGGATTTACTCCTTAGAACCACAAGGTACAAGATGGGGTCTCTAGAGTTCAATGGATAATTGCTCTAGCAGTGGAACCTCGGTGGGTATGTACAAACTGAAGGAAGTTATGAAAAAGTTTTGTAGTGATCTTCTATCCTTACACCAAAGAAAGTGTGATTGTGCTTTAACGGGTATGGAAACATGGAGGTTTTTTAGTCGTCAAAAGGTGATGAAATCACTACTCTTAGGTACAAGGTACAAACCTCTACAGAGTGTATAACTATCATGATAGCCGTGCTTACGGTTATGAGCGGTCTGAAATCCTCGCAGTATGAGTGGGTTTTTGGGATGGTATGAGTTGGTTTTGTCTGGTTGGTCAATCGCAATGGGTAACTATGATTAGGGTGGTGTAACCCATAGATGAAAAGGTGGAGTAACCTATAGTCTTGGCAATGTGGTTAACTTTGTCATAGGGCTGATATCACATAGTAAATAGGATGCTTAAGGTTAAGATGTCTATGTGTAGGTGCTTTTCTATAATTAACCTTTTATTACAGCTTTATCCTTGCTATTATGGCTTGCATATCATATTTTTCCCATCATTAGATGAGTATCAACTATAAGTGTATTCAATCTTGCTAAACTGCTGCTTAGAATCTGAAGAAGATTTGTGATTCTTCGATGAGGAGTCATTCTAGGTGAGCGATTACCCCCAATCAATTGCCTGTGGAGTTATGGAGTATTTTCGTTGCTGTGTCTCCGAGAGTATTCGATTTAGTCTTTTGTAAGACATTATTCATGTAATAAATAGTATATATTTGTGACATTAATTATTCTATATCCATTTTCTGTACGGTATGTGGGTAAACTTGATTCCTAGCCACACATACTATAAGCATTCAGTTTAGCCTTAAAACCGGGTGTGACAGTGTGGCATTAGAGCTGTGTTGACCGTAAGGAATGCTAGCCTAGTTAGAAGAGTCATATTTTGAAGATTATTTTATAAGCAAAACTATTTTTACTCTATCCATCTTCAAAACCTCTAGTCTACTTCTTATCTTAGTAGCCACCTTTCTCTTTTCAGCACCTCCATTTTGGTCATGCAAGCAATCTCATCTTTTTCCTAATCTTTTCAATCTTTTCTAGATGGCACGCATAAGAGTCGTTTCCCATTGAACACGTGATGACTTTTCATCAACACGTGCGATAGTGCATACCCCTATTGCACTGAAGATGGATCAAGAAGGAGAAGCAAGATCATTGAGGATTCGTCTTCCGTATCAGGACATTCGCAAGTTCTAGCATGATGGAAGTAATGCCGACAAGATCCCCAAGATGCTCTGGAAGATGCTGCAAGAACTGGGATACAAGAAGCAACTGAAGTATTACGGGACTCAAGTGACGTATGAAGGCTCCGAACCTGTGTGGCATGTTCAAGTCTACATCTTTATCCCCAAGCCCCTCCGAAGAGTTTTTGAGGTCAAGAAGATCCATGTAGCCATCACCCCAAGGTGCACCTTCTACGTTGAAATTTGTGATGTCGCTCGCCAAGCTTACATGGTCACTCATTCGCGTCATCATCAACTCTTGGATGGAACAAAGTATGCTCACTTTCCCCAATGAGCTAGTGGATCTACCTACATCCATGTGGAGCCTGTACCCGATTCAAGGAACTTCAAGCTCAAGAAGCAAGTGGAACTTACCACTGTACTCACCAAGGAACTGGACTCCACTACGGAGGAAGTGGAATTCTGGTAAGAGAAGTACAAGGAGGAAATGAAGATTGTCCGAAAGCTGAAGAACCGATATCCCCAAGACATGGAAACACTTTCTGAGGAAGAGACAAAGGAGTTCACTCTAGCTTCACCAGCTCGCAAGATGGCTACTCATGCACCTCCAGTCTATGTCATTCCCAATAATGATGATGATTAGGAGTCGTTGCTCTTGGATAGAGTCTTTTGGTTTAGCGCCATTTTGTTAAGGTAGGAGAATAAGTTAATAGGTTCGACTAGTTTTATCGAGTATTTTGTAATCGCTATACCGCTATGTGAGGATTGATTATTCTTTGTGTGGTGATCAAATGATTGATTTGCATCTTTATTTGAGTACTAGTGTGAATGTAAGGCCTATCTTACACACACAACCCTTATGATGATATAAAATCTTAGTTGGGTATCTCTTTGTCCACCATTATTTCTCTTCCCCACCCCCTTTTTTTTCTTATCTCATCTATTCTTCACATGGTCAACACAAGGAACCGCAATGCCAATACCGAGAACAATAATGTTGCCAACCCGCCGCTGACCCTGGAGCAAGTTTTGGTGATGCAAGCTTAATTGCTGCAAACCATGCAGCAGACCATGGTCCACATGCAGAATGCTCAACACCAAGCGCCACTACCACCGCTGAGGAATAGACTTGGAGACTTTCAGCACACCAAGTCGCCTACTTTCTCTCACTCTGTCGAGCCGATGGATGCAGATGATTGGCTCAAGTCTGTAGAGAAGAAGCTTCAAGTGGTTCAATTCAACAATCAGGAGAGGGTGCTGCTAGCTTTGCACCAACTGATAGGACCTGCAACTGATTGGTGGGATGCATATATAGAAGCTCATGAAGAACCCGACACTATCAACTGAAATGAGTTCAAGATGGCTTTTTGCTCTCATCATGTACCTCAAGGTGTTATCAAGCTCAAGAAGAATGAATTCCAGGATCCGAAGCAAGGATCCATGACGGTGAGCGAGTATGTCACTCATTTCACGTAGCTTTCCCGTTACGCTCCCAACGATGCTTTTTCTCAGGCCTACAGTACCAGACGTGGAGCACCTGCAACAGCTGCTGCAAACCTTCAGGAAGGCAATGGGCCTTTGCACGAACATTGCAAAATCAGAAATCCTACCAATCAGATGTGACCAGATTGAACTCTCTGGAATCCTAGGGCAATTTCAGGCCATGGTTGGAGCCCTTCCATGCAAATATCTTGGCTTAACTCTTTGGGTTGTGCGGCTACGGAGGGAAGACAAACAGGTACTCATTGACAAGGTGTCCGACAAACTCCTAGGATGGAAGGGGAAGTTGCTGAACAAAGTTGAGAGGCTAGCACTGGTAAACTTGGTCCTCCCCTCCGTAGTCATTTGCCACATGACGGTCTTCCCACTGTCCATGTGGGCGATCAAGAGAATTGACAGAATGCGACGAGCCTTCCTATGGCAAGGGGCCGAGGAACCGTGGCGAGGCCACTGCCTAGTGAACTGGAAATGGGTTCAACGGCCAAAAAAGACTAGGGGCCTGGGCATAGTTGATCTGGAATGGTTTAACATGGCATTTAGAATACGATGACAATGGCAACGATGGACAGATGATCAGAAACCATGGTCAAAGCTGCCACTAGCGCACACTACCACTGAACAAGAACTGTTCCGCATGTGCACTACCACCACAGTGGGAGATGGAGCAAAAACTAGCTTCTGGCACGATCGGTGGCTCAATGGACACACCCCCAAAGAAATCGCTCCGGAGCTTCTATGGTTCGCGAAGAGTAAAAACTGCATGGTACAACAGCCTCTCTCTGAACAGACATGGATGCGAGGCCTCAGGAGGATTTCATCAACCGAACAGATCGATCCATCAGTTTGTGAAGTTATGGAACATGGTGCAGCAGTTTCATCTGTCGGACAGACCTGACGAGATCATGTGGAGATTCACTGCTAGTGGCAAATACTCCTCACAGTCGGCATATCAAATCCAGTTCACAGGGTCCTTTATGGATCACGACTGGGGAAACCTGTGGAGAGCAAAGGTGGAAAACAAATGTAAAATGTTCTGGTGGCTCATACTCCAGAATAAGCTGTGGACGGCGGACAGGGTGATAAAGCATGGAGGTCAAGGAAACCAAATATATGTCAGTTGTGCAGAACACATAGGGAGTCGGTGATGCATATGCTAGCCCAATGCTCCTACTCAAAAATGGTGTGGGGGTGGACTCGCACCATGGATAAGAACACAGTTGCAGGCACCGCCAACAAACAGCTATAGACGGTTCAAAACATGGTGGCGTAACATGATGCGGGCAGGGAACAATGGCCAAGACACCAACATACATCAGCAGGTAATCTACACGGCCTGGAACATCTGGAAGGAGAGGTGCAGATGTGTCTTCGATAACAAGGCAGTGATCCCAACGCAACTGATAGAACATAATCTGGAAGCTATCTACTAGTGGACAATACTGGGCTAAATCAGGTTTTGAAAGCCTCTTCCTGGGTGCAACATTGTTCAAGTCATTTGATAGAATTTGGAAATCATGGGCGTCACCTAAATATAAGTTGCTCATGTGGCTAGTAGCACATAAGCATTGTTGGACTGCTGACCGGCTTGCACGACGTGGACTGCCACATCCAGAGAATTGTCCACTTTGTGATAAGGAAAAGAGAGCATGGACCATCTTCTATTTTTGTGTGTATTTTCAAGAAAATTCTGGTATCTCACCTTGAGACAGGTCGACATCTATTCGCTTGCTCCACAACCAACGAACACCTTGTTTTGATGACTGGTGGGAGAGCGTGAGTATGATTACTTCGGGTTTCACCAAGAAGGGGCGGAATTCGCTTAAAATCCTAGGGGCATTGACAATTTGGAACCATTGTAACCGTTGTGTTTTTGATGTTGCTAATCCCAACTTGGTAGAAGCTTTAATCCTAGCAAGCGAGAAGGGCTGTGAATGGATGATAGTTGGGGCATGAGGGTCTCTCACTCGCTGCCCCCCACTACAGGAAAACAATATACATTCCTCGGTGTTTTTATATTCCTCAGTACTAAGGAATATAACTGTACTATATTCCTCGGTGTCATAACCCACGAAACTATCCAAAACCGATGAACTTACGTGGCAGGGATTACGTGGCGCCCCTAGGTACATTCGTCGGTTAATAGGCATAAACTTGTATGCTATGGGTACACCTCCCTCCAAATCTTTCTTGTCCTTTTTAGATTCATGCATAAACTCTAGAATTGATAAGCTTGGGGTATCATTTGGTACTGATGTAAAACAAGAAGTTAGAAATATTAAGAGACTAGAAGCTAGCAGTTTAGAACAGGATATAGACCAGACGCATAGAGAAGCAAGCTGCCTAATTGAGTCTAAAAATGATATAAGTGACGATGACAGTGATTTTGATATCAACCAGCAGACAATTCAACATCTCATAGGAGATATTGCCAATGATATATTAGGAGACGTTAGAAGTCCTTCGAACGACTTTAAACCAGGGTCTAAGAAAAATAAGGCTGGCTTGAGGAAGAAAAAGAAAAATAAGAAATCAGTTGCTCAAAACAGACATTGAAATGAAAGGCGTTTTTTGGAATAGTAATGGCCTGCGTGACCCGGCCAAATGTAGATTCTTGTTTGAAGCAACTCGTGAGAAACACCTAGATTTTGTAGCAGTTCTAGAGACCAAAAGGAATGATTTTAATACGCAGGAGTTGTCCCACTTATGTGCTGGAAAAAATTTCTCTTGGAGTTGGTCGGCTCCAAGGGGGCGCTCAGGAGGGATTTTTGTGGGGTTGAATCTAGACTGTTTTAAGATTGATTAAATTGTTCAGGGTAACTTCTTTATGAAGTTTAAGCTTCAGAACTTATGTGACAACTTCACATGGATTTTTATTGTTGTTTATGGACCAGCATAGGAAGAAGGAAAATATATTTTCTTGCAAGAATTAACTCAAGCTTGTAACAGAGACTTTACCCATTTTGATAGGGAGAGACTTCAACATTATAAGAAACTGAAATAAAAAAAATAATGATAGATATGAGAATCGATGGCCTTTCTTATTCAATGTTGTGATAAATATCTTGAATTTAAGACAATTGGAGCTATCAGGAAGACAATATACTTAGGCAAATAATCTCCAAATACCTACTTATGAAAAACTAGATAGAGGCCTGGTAAGTACAGATTGAGAATTGAAGTATCCTAAAGTAAGTGTTCAAGCACTCACAAGAGAAATATCTGATCACTCTCCTTTGTTACTAACCTCTAAAGATCCCTCAAAGCCAAACAATACAAACATGTTCAAGTTTCAACTAAGTTGGCTTTTAAAAGAGGGGTTTTATGAGATGGTAGCACAAGTATGGCAAAGAGAGAACAGAGGAACCACAAGCTTGGAAAAGTGGCAAAACAAAATTAGAAATTTGAGGAAATATTTAAGAGGATGGGCCAAAAATGCTAGTGGTACCTAAAAAAGAAAAACAAGAGATCATGACTAGAATAGAACAATTGGATAAGAAATCTGAAACTACAGTGTTACTTCCACATGAAGTGGATTTGAAACATTGTTTAAAGGCTAGGCTAATCCAATTACTAAGAGAAGAGGAAATAAAATGGTACCAAAGATCAAAAGCGGGTAACTTTCTAAAGGGTGATAGCAACACAAAATATTTTCAGATGTTAGCAAATGGGAAACATAGGAAAACCCGAATTTTTTAGCTTCATGAAGGTAATCACGTTATTACAGGAGATGAAGAGCTCAAAACATATATCACAGAATATTACAAAACCCTATTTGGGCCCCCACACGAGGAAGATGTCCTCTTAAATGAGTATAGAAGAGATGATATAATTCAAGTTTCTGATGAAAATAATGAAAAAATGGCAGCAGAATTTACTGAAAAGGAGGTTAAGGAGGCCATTTTTGACATGAAACATAATAAAGCCCCATGACCAGATGGATTCCTAGCAGAATTTTATCAAACTTTTGGGAGATTATAAAGCATGACCTGATGGCTTTATTTAAAGAGTTTCATAATGGCTCATTACCTCTGTTTCATTTGAATTACGACATCATCACGCTGTTCCAAAAAAAATAAGGAGGCTATAAATATCAAACAATATCGCCCAATTTGCCTGCTAAACATGAGCTTCAAATTTTTTACAAAGGTAGAGGTCAGAAGGCTTACTCAAGTAGCTGAAAAGCTAATAAGCCAGTCTCAGACTACGTTCATACCTGGCAGGAATATTTTGGAAGGACCTGTAATTTTGCATGAGACTATTCGTGAGTTGCACAGGAAGAAGATGAACGGGGTAATCCTAAAATAGATTTTGAAAAGGCATATGACAAGGTAAAATGGGGTTTCCTGCAACAAACATTAAGAATGAAAGGTTTTCAGAAAATTGGTGTCAATGGATTTCTTAGTTTGTCACTAAAGGAAGTGTAGGTATAAAAGTAAATAATGACGTAGGGAGGTACTTCCAGACAATGAATGGTTTAAGACAGGGTGACCCCTATCACTTTTACTCTTTAACTTAGTGGTGGACATGCTAACTTTGTTAATTTTGAGAGCCAAAGAAGATGGGCAAATCGCTGGTTTAGTACCTCATTTGGTAGATGAAGGCATTTCTATATTACAATACGCATATGATACTATTTTGTTTATGGATCATGATATAGAGCAGGCAAAAAAACCTGAAATTACTACTGTGTTTTTGAGCAATTATCAGGTTTAAAGATTAACTTTCACAAAAGCAAGTTATTTTGCTATGGGGAAGCAAAAGAATACCAGGATCAATACATGGAACTGTTCAGATATGGGATGGGAAAATATCCCTTCAAATACCTGGGAATACTGATGCATTTTGAAAAGCTCAACAATGCAGATTAGAAAGTAATAGAGGATAAGATTGAAAAAAGATTAAGTTGTTGGAAAGCAAAGATGTTATCATATGGCGGTAGACTCATTTTAATAAACTCGGTGCTGAGTAGTCTTGCTCTCTTTATGTTGTCCTTCTATGAGGTACCTAAAGGTATTTTACATAAACTAGACTTCTATAGATCCAGGTTCTTTTGGCAAGGGGATAATCATAAAAAGAAGTATAGACTAACCAAGTGGAGCATTATTTGTAGACCTAAGGAACAAGGTGGTGTGGGTATACTTGATCTTGAAAAACAGAATAAGAGTTTACTAAGTAAATGGCTTTTCATCTTGATTAATAAGGATGGGGCTTGGCAGCAATTGATTAGAAATAAGTATCTAAGAGATAGATCTATTACTCAGGTAACAAAGAGACCTGGCGATTCTCAGTTTTGGACACGACTAATGAATGCCAAGGATCAATTCCTAGAATCTAGGAATTTCAGATTACAAAATGGCTGGGTGATAATACCTTAAAAGAGCAGTACCTCAACTTATATAACATTGTCGGGAATAGGAGTGAGATTGTAGCAAATATTTTCTGCACAAGACCCTTGAATATCTCTTTTAGGAGAAGCTTGGTGGATGCTAACTTGCAGGCTTGGCATAATCTAGTCCTAAGCATTGCAGACATACAGTTGACCGACCAGGTGGATATATTCCGATGCTCATTAAACTCGAATGGACAATTCTCAGTTAGCTCCATGTATCAGGCTATGCTTGACTCAGATATAATTCCTCATAATATTTTTCTGTGGAAACTTAAAATACCATTGAAAGTTAAAGTGTTCCTTTGACTGCTGTTGAGGAAAGTGATAATGATGAAAGACAATTTAGTTAAGATGAACTGACACGGAAATGTACAATGATGTTTTTGTCAAAATTATGAAACAATTCAACATCTTTTTTGATTGTAACCTCGCTAAATTTATTTGGACAATAATCTACTTCACTTTTGGTCTAGAACCTCCTGTCAGCATTAATCATTTATTTGGTACTTGGGCGCTAAATATTAATAGCCAAACAAGGAAATTAGTCCTGATGGGAATTGACGTCATATTGTGGTCAATGTGGTTAAGCCGTAATGATATTGTATTTGATAAAAAAAAACCTATTTTCTCTTATATGCAGGTAATATATAGTGGTACATACTTGACCAGGACGTGGTCATTATTCTAGAAGGAGGATGAGCAAAGAAGCTTACGATATGCATGCCAGTCTCCTGGAAATGGTGACAATAGAAGTCTTTGCCAAGCATGGATGGCATTTTAGTAATCGATTAAGTTTCTAGTAAACTTCTTTTATTACCCATCATGTTTTGTTTGGTGATTTTATTACCGACATGAGGGAGACAGGGTCTACTCATGATCGAGGATTGTAATTAAGGCCAAATAATCTTGTGTAGAGGTCGGGACCTTTTTCATTCCTGATGAAATAATAATCCCTTCATCCAAAAAAAGATGCTCTAACAAATATCCATTAGCTATTAAGCAGGTAACAACTATATATCTCAAATAATTTGGAACAGGGGCTAAGCCGCACTCACCTGACAATATGTAATACCGATGATGCAATTAGTCAAAAAAAAAGTGCAACGTAGCGCTCTAAACTTCCTATTAAAGCTAGAGGCAATCCAAATGAGACACTTCCAGCTTTCGGGACCACCCCTCCTCTTCGTGGAGTAATTCGGAGGTCAGTCTTCTCGTTCACTCTTTCACCGACTACGACTTTTCTGCTGAAGGCCTTGTTTGGTTAGGTAAATCCTATACAAGTCAAAAATTCACTCAATCTTCTTGAGAAGGGGATTAACCGAACAAGTCCAAAGTGTTCCATCTTCCTAGCCTGTTCAGCTCCATGGCAAGTGGACTGATCTCGTCTCTCTTGTGGTTGGCGAGCCATGCATCTGCTCCAACTCCTCCAGAATCTGCTTAAGGCGAGCTAGTCCAGGCAGTGCTCCCACATCGGCCTGTCCTTTAAAAAAACTAATTTGCTTTGGTTAATTTTACTGTAGTGACGGACCAAAACAAACCTCTAATATGTCTTTTTTAATTGTTTTAGTACCACTATAATAATTATGAGGTTATGGTGGTGGTGAAATAAATTACGGTGGTTTTTTTACCTATCACTATGGAGTTATGCATTGTTTTGTGAGAAATATATGAGATATACTTGTTAAGTGTATATATGAACGCTCCCATGCTTAGGTTCTTTATAATGAAACTAACCCAATTAGATTAAAATTCTCAGATTTAATATAAGTGTTATATTTATGACTAATTATTTTTTTAATAGTAAGCTCCTAACAGCTACCACAACACACCAAACTTGATAATCCCCCGCCTGACAGAGCCGCAGGCTCTAACCACTCAGGCTCCTGTCATCTAACCATTTCTTCACGAGTAAATTAAAAAAATCTAGGTTTTGTCGTTCTTGCCTCACAAACCCTAAGATATTTTGGCTTGTGTCAATTAAACTCAGGTGTTACTGTCATATTGTTTCACAAAACACCATATCAATCAAGAAATAGTTATGAATATTATGACATGTGAATTCTAATTTCATGTTTGCATATCACAGGCGTTTAGATTGGTTCAATTAATGAAATCACCAAGTGAGATGATCAAACATGAAATCTCACAGTATAATATGAGAGTGAAATACTGAAATCCATATATAACATTTAAATTATTTTAATAAGGCTGGGGTTTTATGAAACGACGTGAGTGTAAAATATGAATTAAGTGGCAAGTGACAAAATACGTAGGGTTTTACGAGAAAACCATCGGTATTTTACAAAAATTACTCCGTCGTCAACGGAAAAAGCGAGTCTAAAAACCACGTTTATTCAAAGAAAAACGCGAGTCTAACCACTCCATTTATTATTCAAAGAAGTGAACTCAGACGTCGTTATCTTTTTTTTGTTTGTTTGTTTTTGCAAGGACAGACGTTTTGATTGATGGTTGATGGCTTCTGGGAACCAGTCGAGATTAGGTATGGTGTTGACTCTTTGGATCTAGTTTTTGCTCAAAACAACCGCCTGCCTCAGTGTGGAGGCGGGCGTCATTCACTTTTTTTTTGCTCAAAACGATGGTGAGTGGTCTAGTTTCTTCTCTCCTGTCATCGGTGAGCACGTTGGTCCAGCTCGTCGTCCGAAGGCCTGCTCGCGTGGAGGGTCTGCAGCGGTTGGAGCGCCTGCTACGGCGGATCCAGGCGACTCTCGACGATGCAGGGGAGCGCGAGGTCCATGACAGCTCCGCCAAGCTGTGGATCGAGGAGCTCACGGAATTGGCGCGCGACGCGGAGAACGTCCTTGACGACTGCCGCTACATGCTGCTATGGCGCCGGGTCCACGAACGCCAAGGCGCCGCCTCCTCCACGTCGCGTAAGCGGAAGCACGAGAAGGATGACGACGAGAGTAGCATGAACCAGGTGATACAAGTGTTTCCTCGTTTCCTCTAGCTAGATTACCTTTTCAACTTCACTCAGTTTTGGTCTTAGAAATTGTTGGCGTTGAAATAGCACACTCCTTTGATGCTGTCTACCCAGGCCGGTCTGACCGGTTCTCGCCGTGACAAGTCACACCTATACGGGAGGGATCTCGTCGGGTTAGGCATGCATTAGGTTGTCATAACATTCACAGACCAGCTAAAACACTTTCAATCATTAACTAGATGAAGGAAGAACAACAAATTTAGATTAGAGCACAACTTGAGTAGAGAGATAGAACAAAGTTAGAGGTGGGTTGGTTTCTTTCGATTGGGATTGAATGCCCTCAATCGGCCGTATCCTTTATATTTATAGTAATAGGACTCATAAACAATATGTCAAATATATATTTGAAAAATTGAATTCTAGTTGTAACCAACTCACACCGATCAAACAGACCAGCCTGCTTGTTTTCAGACTAGGTCAGACGAATCAAACTGGTGTGCCCATCCAGTTTGACCAGTTGGCATATTGTCGAACTAGTCTGACCCTCTCATCCTACATTGTCAGACTCCAGAAAGTTGGCACGTTCTAAAGTAGGAGTAGTGCGACATGATCAAACTAAATTATCGTGCACCAGAGAATAGACACAAATTGTCGGACAAGTTTGTCGAACTTCCTCAACCGGTCAAATTGGTAGTTAGTCAGACCGGTGTGATATAAAATATGGATTTCTCCAAATTTCATAAAATTCACATCTGAAGTCCAAATTAGACAAAGAAAATATGAATTTTGATCACCTTGACAATGATGGAATAAAATTAGCCATATGGGACATTTTAAAATTTAGACGTGTCAGACGGTTGGCTAGGTCGTTCTAACAGGTTGAAGTTAATAAGACGTTGACCAATTTTTGTTGTCAACATATGCACCCCCCCCCCACACACACACACACATATATATATATAGTTCTCAACTAAAATTATTTAAGAGTGATGAAAATAAAATTTATCTGCCATATTTTTTCTTCTAAGGGCGATAATATAGCTTACCGGTTGTGGCCTCTAACCTTGTTTAGTTAGAAGTTGAAGTTAGCTGTTTTGCCCTCCACTCTTTCTTGATGATCAATGGTGGCCTTGTTGGTACTGTTTTGCACTCATCACCATCCTTCAGTTGTTTTAGCTCTTCAACTTTGCCCTTTTGATTTGGAAGCCATTGCAACCTCCTCTTTTGGGTACCTGATAAGTCAGAAAGACACCACCTCCGGTTGTAGATATTTTGAGGTCAAACTTTTTGTTGCTAACCTCATGATCAAGAACCTTGTTACTGACTTGGGTGGAATTGTGGGTAGTGACCTGATCACTTACAACAATTGGTCCTTTGAATGTCCCGTCAATGGTCACATCCATACTATCAACTTTGATCACATTATTTGCATGACTTGATCCATAAGCATAAGATCGATTCTGATATGGAGATGATGTTGCAATACCCTTTAATGATCAATTTTTTGAAACAGTCTTTTGATTCACATATTTTAATAAAAGATAGTCAAAAGTAGGGTTAAAGTTCACCTTTTTCTCCTATGTCTGTCTTGATCATCTCCCATTCCGCTTGCATTTTTTTGTCTGATGAACACTACTAGACTGGTTTACTGTTTGGATTGGTCTGACCGATTTATCCAATTTTGAAGATTTTTTTCTCTCTCGATCATCTAAAACTACAATTAAATATCTCAAACTGCAATGCTACATGAGAGATCGATTGCCTTATGTTTTTATGATAAAAAAAAAGTCATAAAACAAGGGCAATGCCTTCGGTCCCACTCCATTGAGTGAAAACACATTCACAACATTCATGTTCACGAAGTTCCTATAGCGATTTAAGTCTATGGGCAAATAACCATCTGTTAATTTGCAGAGGATCAGGGACATCACACGCCGGTTCGAGGAAATCTCCAAAGACCGAGCCGCCCTGCATCTCGGACCGGAGGATGGGGTGAGAACCTTAGACAGGGAGTCCCTGTGGGAATCAAAGATAAGCAGCCACCTTCTTGACGAGTCCCTTGTTTTTGGTAGGGCTACGGAGAAAGATCATATAATAGAGCTCGTGTTGTCGTTCAGTCAGGGCTCTGGAATTCATGTTTTCCCAGTTGTTGGGATGGGGGGCATTGGCAAGACCACGGTGGCACAGATGATTTATAATGATTGTCGAGTCCAAGAAAGTTTTGATCTCATGAGTTGGATTCATGTCTCCCAAAATTTTGATGTACGTAGGCTGACGATTGCGATCACAGAGTCTTTGACCAGGGAACCATGTGACCTCAATCAGTTAAGCTCTGTTCATGATATTCTGACTCAAGTAGTGCATGAGAAGAGTGTTTTCCTGGTTTTGGATGATCTATGGAATGAACGGCATAGTATCTGGCAAGATTTTCTGCGTCCACTCAAGTCTGCTAAACGTGTGACAATCCTGGTGACTACCAGGAGTAAAGAGGTATCCAAGATTGTGCAAACAGTAGAGCCCCTTGTCCTCCATTCATTATCTGAAGATCACTGCTGGTTGTTGTTCAAATACTATGCTTTTGGCGGCATAAACATTGATGAAAAATCCAATCTAGTTAAAGTTGGTAGGAAGATTATGCAAAAGTGTGGTGGCTTACCATTGGCAGTTAAGTCGATAAGTTGCTTATTACGGTCCAAGGTGGATATACAGACTTGGATGGAAATATCAGAAAGTGAATTTTGGGAATATTCACGTGATAATGAAGAAATCTTCTGTGCTCTCAGATTGAGCTTTTATCGACTGCCAGCAAGGCTCAAGCCTTGTTTCTTGCTGTGCTCTTTATATCCCAAGGGCGAGACTTTTAGCAAGGATGATATGATTCACCTGTGGACTGCTCATGGTTACATCCATCCTACAGAGTGCAAGACACTAGAGAAGGTTGCCGGTGAGTATTTTGATGAGTTGAATGCAAGATCACTGATTGAAACAGATACAATTCGTTTGGCTGACATCTCTAAGCAGGTCCTCCGGCCGTTCAGAAAGTCATTTTTTCTGTTTTCAGAAACAAAGAGAGAGAAAATAAAGTCAATTTCTCGACGACTTGAAATTTCTATTGGAACGACCTTCAACACTAACCAGAACCCTTATGAGTCGGACATAAGATCATTGATTGAATCTTTTGGTGAAAAGGCGACCCAGTCTTCCTTGTTTCAAACGTTTAGGCTGCATGATATGATTTGGGATCTTGCAAAATCTTTGTCCAGCTGCCTGATTTATGCCATAGCTGTCAACGAAGGTAGCCTTTACGTGCAAGATAAAGTCGAGCACTTATTTTTTTGGTTAGGCAGGGGCACATGTAGACAAAGTAATCAGCAGGACAACTTTGAGACTTGTCTCATTTCTGATCTTCAATTCCTTCACAACCGGGCATCAGTACAATCATGTCAAAGGATTGAGTCACTTGATTCTATGGAGGATCCTCATTTGAATTTAGCAAGGAGTCCTGCCTGTTTGGCAGAAAATACACGTTGGAACTGTCTGCGTACCTTAGTGTTAAAACAATGGACATTTATCCATATTGGAATGTACGAGTTCACGTACCTCAGGGCTCTTGTATTAGATTCATGTAAAGACAGTGGCTGCATAACTGCTATCCGATATCTGAAGCACTTACGCTATCTCCGTGTAACTAATTGTGATTCAATGCTTGAGGACAATCTGAAGCACTTGACAGAGTCGATATGCAATCTTTACAGTCTTGAGAAATTGATCGTATTCACCCGTCGGAAAGAATTCTCCTTGAATCGGTGCAATCTTGTTAGTTTAAGATATCTCCATCTCTCCATCCGATTCAATCACTGGTCATTGCATACTTTTTGTCAGTTCTACAACCTGGACACACTATGCTTGCAGAACTGTGATAGCATTGCAGAGTTTCCGTTATGCATCGGAAACCTCATGAAATTGAAGTGTCTTCGTCTAGTTCAGATTTCAAAGATCAAGAAGCTGGATAATTTCTCTTTCCGATGTCAGAGTAATAGCAATAAAAGCGAGCTAACAAACATTACATTTCCTGCCCTGGAGGAGTTAGAGTTTGATGGTTTGTGGGATCTACAGGATTGGTGTCCTGTGCCGGATTCAGACTGCCCAAAGTTGCAGAGCATCACCATAAAAAACTGCTACAAACTTAGAAGAATACCTTATTTTGGTTCAGTCAGAAATCTGATAATAGAGAATTTAGGTCTCAGTGCTCTCCAGCTTTCGGCTTATAATGAACC
>VSTD030000497.1:0-15750 GCA_008808055.3 Sporobolus alterniflorus | reverse complement strand
TGACAAAATATCCACCACATGTCAAGCGCAAATAAATTAGGAAGACAAGAAAGTAAACATCACACGCACATATAAGATCATATCAAATTGTGAATAATATGACCTTTGGAATCATAGTGGTCTCTATCTACATGGCTCCACCATGAACTTCACCAACATGCCTTCTATCTTGTGATGATCACCAACTTCACCATTCTTATGAAGAGCCTCTATGAAGTCATACAAAGCTATTGTATCTAATGGCTAATGAATGAATTACATGAGAGATCAAGCATCACAAGTTGACACGCAGGTTGTTATACAATAATGGAACAACCTTAATCCGGTTGTGTTAACTTGTAACACACAGATCATCACATGACATTGAGACCATACCATTCATATCATTCTCTACAAAAACAAGTTACGCGTAGAACATTTTCTACCACAAAGGTACTATGAGGCCACTATAATAGATAGCAATGCCCTGAACACCACACGGGATTTTATAGATCACATTTATAAAATCTCAATGAAAATCTCATCGGATTGATCCAATCAATCCAAATTTGAGCCATCTAAATGTTTGAATTTTATTAGAAGATTGCTACACATGACCTCGGCCTGTTGGCTCAATCCACTAACCTTGCATGCAGCTAATCTCGATGGTGCTTCGAGCCAGTAGGGACATGCCGCACACACAATAGAGAAAGAACGTGAACTAGCCATTTAGTCACATGACACAATCAACTTCCACCTCTTTTCAACCCTGATTGATCCAATCAAAGCCGTGCAACAAAAGATCTAGACAAAAACTACGCAAGATGGCTCTGATACCACTGAAGGGAAACATATAGGCTACACTAGCACTACTTCTACCGTGTCAACCATGAATATTTGTGAGTAGGAGATCATGGATTATTACCACTAGACGTGCTGAGCAGTGGAAGAAGAGAAGAGTTGGAGTAGCGATTCAACGTAGTCGCGCGTCGGTGTAGAGGAAGTAGTCGATCACGATCGTCTTCTCCTATCTTGGTCATCCCTATAGCAACCTCCACATCGTCGCAGCCTATCAGTGCAGTAGCAACCGCAGCAGTGCTTTCACGGAGTCCACACGTACAAGGATGGAATGCCGCACGTGGGTGTGCTAGCACCACGCGTGCAGCTATGGTTTTGGAGTTCAGCCTAGAGGCGGCGGCTAGGGTTTCACGTGGTGACGTGTATGGCATATGTTAGTTGCGCCCCTAGCCCCACCCCTTTATTTATAGAGCACACTAACAGGCTTTGTCATCATAGGCTCATTAGTATCCTAATCTGACTAAGATCAAATCCTTACATGTCTTAATCTGATTGTTATGATTGCCTTAGACACATCACCAACATCCGCATGTGATAGATTTGTCACCTACGGGCACGGCTGGTGCCCCAGGTGCTGGAGGCGAAGGCATGAGGCTTCGTCTTGGTGTTTTTGTTGTTTATCTCCGAAATTCTGTGGTGCTCATTTTTGTGATGTAGATAAGCAAGGGTGCCATAGAGGCATCTTCCGCAGCAACCTTCTTAGTCGTTTTAGATCTCCTCCGCAGCGCATCAACACTTTCATTTTCCCACCAATGGAACCTCTTCAATGGAGTCGTTCGTGAGCGAGTTTGTCGAGTCGTGAAACTACCAGCTCGAGATTTTTGTCTGCCGTGCGGGTCATTGGCCACCGATGCACGAGAACTCAAAGTTTCCGCAGTCAACACAATGTAAACACTCACAGTCATGTTGTTGGCTTCAGGCCAATCCTTGAATAAGTCACTCTCAGTGCTTGATGAGGGCTTTGGGGCATCGACTCCCGAAATTTGAGAAGATAAATCATGAGCAGGACTCAAAGACAAAAGCTCTAAAGCTTCATCAGTATCGCTAGAACATAATGTCACCACATCAGGCTCAGTAGGCAGAATAGAACAATACAGTAGCGAAGCCTGCACCGGCTCGGTCGGACCTGAAGCTTGCGTAGGTTAATTAAAAATTAACAAAGTGTAGAACATTCACTGAGGCAATATATTACATCACACCACAACCCACGCAATCAAAATCACACCTCCGTCTCCCCCGGCTGATCAGCAACGTCGGTAGTTTCCCTCAAGACAACTTCTACGCCCTCGAGGCCGCAAGAGGTCGTCATGTTCTCAATAGTGATCTTCATGACTTCAAAGTCAACAGCAACTTTGGGGTGACCTCCCAGGGTAGTTTCGGCACAAACATCTTCAGTCATTTCCTTTTCCTCTGGCAACGACTGGAACAACTACACAAGAGTCATAATCATCAAGCAAAAGTGAAACAAATCATGAGAGTAATTACCTCGTGAAGCTTGGCTTGAATGGCATTTAACACATAATCATAGCTGAAGGAGCGCCACCATTTTTTTGACACAGCACGCATGACTCGTCATACATCCCGCTTGGCAGGCAACATATCCACCCCACTGTCGGCAAACACTTTCGGGACGCTGGTCACCTCCGTGGACATTCATCAAATGTAATCCATGGTCCAAGGTTCACTCTCAGGTATCAGTGAACACAAACCCCTGATGCTTTGGATGTTGCGTTCATACAATGCACATAGCCCCGCCAAATCCTCAATAAGCTCACCCTCGAAATCACACAAACATTTCTCACCAGCAGTGGCAACTTCTACGTTGTGGGCCTCAACTCCAGAGCGGTGACATCCATTGCAGTGTCAAAATGAACCTTCGAAGCTCACACTCCAAGTCCTCGTAGCGACAGCACAGCTCATCTCGCTCAGCCGAAAGACTCTTGTTGCCCTCCTGCAACAAATTGTAATCCTCCTGTAGTGTGTCAATGGTCTCAGCGGACTCCACGGTGGTAGTTTTCAGATGAGAGTTGTCCACCTCAAGCTCCGCAATGCACTTCCGAAACAATTTCCCACTATCTTCAGCCATAATTTTCTCAACGGTTTTCATCAAAGAAACAGCCTGATGCAAAATCTATTGAAAGTTAGAACTTAGTTAGGAAGCGCATACATTGTGTGGCATGAAAAAAAAACTTCCATCCTGCAAACATACTATCAATAAGCCGCAGACAGTGTCACAGTCAACGGCCCCAGTGTGGCCCGACATCAAAGCGACATCATACACACTGGCCTCGTGAGTATGAGCTTGAACCAGAGGGTCTCACGCAGATGCGGACCCAGCACCAGTCACTTGCTCATCAACACAGGCATCCACGTGCCCGGAGTCCTACGCGCCAGTACCGGCCGGAGCAATCATCGGTTTAACTAGATCACCTGTAAGAATAAAAATCAATATAACAGTCTTAGTACAAATGAAAAGTAGAATTCCGGGTGGATGTACCTTTCGTAGCAAGGGCAACGGAAGGTTGCAGTGCACCTTTTGGAGGAGGCTTCTGGGGCACTTTCAACGTGTCACGGGCACAACAGCCTCATCGTCAGAGGCAGACGAGCCCAAATCAAATAAATACAATGCATGAGCCGGAGCCTGGATCAAACCACCCCCACCCATGGAAGTCGAGGAGGATGTCTTACCCCGCTGATTTTACACTCGCAGGGGAAGTTTTCTCGATGATGCCAAGCCGTGAGCATTGCGAACTGAATTTCCGGCTCGATTTCAGGGCCTCAGCTAGTGCCAATTTCTGAGCAGAGGTGTGATCCCCTCAAACGGGATGATCCCTTCATGCATTTTCGCTTCTCAGGAGCCTTCTTTGGGCCCAGAGCCTGCACTGCAGCAGCAGTTTTTTGCTTCCTTGGAGCGCGGCCGATAGGTTCCGGGTGAGGCTGGCAGAGCTCAACGGCTAACTCAAATATACGGTTAAGTGGCCCATAACGAAGCCCCGTGTAGCCATTGTGCTCCACAACATTCTATTTGCCCACTAGCAAGTTAGCAGCGTGTTTGATCTGCGTTTTGAAGGTTGCCTCTGACTCCTTCGTCCCAATAACGGGTGTAACTTTCAGCATCGGCACCACAACTTTCGAAAGAGGCATTTCCTTCCTCTCCACCTCAAAATCACATTTTTCTTTGAGCGACGCTGCCTCAGTGATGGCCAACACATTTGCATCCCCCAAGCAGCACTCAAATGGAACGCCCGACAAATAATCCAACGGGGTCATCGTCGACCTCAACGGGTAACTCTCTTTGCCCCGAACATCGGCCAATAGCTCACAGGGCACATTGTAGTCGAACCAATTGCTATCCTAGCCGCCCGTCCACTTGTTCCTCACTGCAAGGTTAAGCTTCACTCTCACCCGTAGCAACTGGGGTTGGACAGGTAGTCTCACAGCCCTCAAGATGAATCTTCTTGTTCTGATAGTGTAGTTCATAATGTTAAGCAAAGACGTCGGCAGTTGGATGGCCTCTGCAGGAAGTGACGACCCATATAAACTTGCTAATATGAATGATAGCATTCAGCACCAAATGATGCAACTGCATGCAGAATTTGTGCAGTACATCCACATGGACCGGATGCGGCAATGAAAAAGTCTTCAAAGACAATAGCTTCGTTCGCTCGAGGCTCATCACGGATTTAGTGCCAGGGGTTGGCCATACCCTTTGGGAAAATATTGGGCGTAGCTCTCCATTGACCTGATGCGGGATTTCGTGATGTTTGATGGACCAAAGTCGTAGCTGATGCCAACTAGATCAGCCGCCACTGCAACTTTCACATGCCCTGAGTTGTCAGAGGGAGTCTCACTATGTCCAGAATCACCATATTGGCTCTCGTGATTAGATTCAGCACCAAGCGATGAAGCGGCCTCTATTGAGGCCTCCTTCTGTCGGTCCTCCACAGACCTCTCCCGCTGCTCTATTGAAGCCTCCTTACGCTATGCGGAGATCTCAGGCACTTCGTCCGAAACCATCAATTCAAATTCAGAGGAAACCACGGGAGTTTGGGGCGAGCTGAGAACTTGATGCGGACCATGCACTTGAAAGCAAAGCACGCAACAAAAGTAGCAGCAAAACACAGACAAGAAGCGAGGACTAAAAGAAAACACAGGATGAGGTAAATGACTGCTACTTCCAACACTACTTATAGGCGTCGTGAAAACAAATGTTATGAAAAATGTGCCCATCACATCAGTCGAGAATTTAGTGGTAAAAAGTAAAAGGCCGAGTGGGCCAGGAGGTAAAAGCGGCCCAGGTAGCCAAATAATAACACCTTCGTCGAATAGAAAAATTAGAGAAGACCATCAAACTTCCGAAGGCAGAGCCTTCGCCAGCCCCATGGTCGAAGGCGGGGGTGATGCTTTTTTGGTTTGACAAGCATAGGAGCAAAAGTTTAGTACCACATCAGCAGTTCACAGAGCAAAACAACAACTTAAAGCAAGTATCGCCTCAGTTCTGTCGAATTTATGTGCCAATTTCTATGCAGCTAGGGGCGATAATACTCCTCACATCAGCGAGGGGTATTACCACGGATAGCCATCTAGGGCATTGGCGCATAAATTTTTTTGTAGTGTTAGTGAAAGCAAAAGACTTTCATCGAAACAACCTACGCCAATCGCATGGTCGTAAGCGGAGTGAAGCTTTTCGTTTTGGCGAGTACAGAAGCAAAAAATTAGTACCATATCGCCAACCCAGAGAGAGCACTGTATCACCTTAAAGTCGCCTTAACCTCCTGCAAGTTTGTGTGCAACATCGCATTACAGTCGGGTGTGGTAATACTCCTTGTGATGGCAAGGGGTATTACCATGACCGGCTGTGTGGCGCTATCGCACATGATCATCTCTGCAAAACCAACAAAATTTTGAGTGAAGCTTCAACCCCAACTAGCGGGGGTGACACCTTTGGCACGAAGCTCACCAAATATCATAGGTTCGGCTCATCGAGGATGAACCTCACCTTCGAGGGGCTACTGTAGGGCGTGAGCCTTCGGCTCTGTGTGAAGGCTATGGACAACAACCCCTGCCAGCTGAGTTTTCAGATTCAAAACACCCCCACTTACACAAAAGGTGCATTCTCCATGTTTTGCAGGAAGCCGAAGATGTCAGAGGTCTCCAAGCGGAGGCTGTGGTGGACCAGCGGGACGGAGGTCCGCAAAATCATGAGGTCAGAGGCCACCAGCCGGGTGGGTCGCGCTAGCTATCAAACAAGGATTGCCGCGTCAGTGTGACACATGGCAGTGCCTCATTGGACGGTCAAAAGTGATGTCTTAATGTAACTGTCTAGATTACCTCCTGACCCTATACTCTATTGGCGGGGTATGTTGTTAGGGGCATTTAAGGAATTGTAATATAACCCTTGATCTCCCACTGTAAGTATACTTGCACGGGCTCCCAGCCCGAAGCAGTTGATTGATTGGTAACAAATTTCATGACAACCGCCACACGTTCTGTTCTTGAGTTCACTCTCATCTCTCCATCTCATTGGAGTTCGTTAGCCCTGGCTTTCGAACCCAAACACTTAGTAAATAGGATGACGGTAGAAGACGAGTGGCTAGAACCTCTTGCGATATGGGCCCTTCTCACAATGGTGGTTGTATGTTTGGATTTCTTTTAATGAATGCAAAGACATCTTAAACTGACACTAGAGGGGGAAATTAGGGGAAAGTGGAGAATACCGGATGGGAAGGGTAGAGTGTGGTGTGTTTTCATATTCAGAGCTCTGAAGGTGGTTGCCCCCACCTGAGTTGATTAAGGACCACGTCGATTGGGCCTCAATGAGTATATTTTGGTTATGTACTAATGCATATGGGACTTATGGGGTCTGATAAACATAGTAGCATTCATGGTCGCTGAGCCGGACGCTATCCCACCATACCTGCAGTGATGTAAACTAGGATAGTGTAAGGGCCACCCATGAATTGCCCATTGAGGCATCGCGTGGAAGATGTACACTAAGGTGAGGTGGGCCTAGATTGACTCCATGATCATCGATGTGAACTGTTGCCATACGTAATGTCCTAGAGATCCTGTGTATGTCGTGTTGTCAGGTTTTCCTTTGCAAGGTGTATACGCGACCCTCTCACATATGAGTGATGGCTTGCCGCCACGTTCAAATGCAGTAATGAAACTTTCATAATGGTTACACTTGCTATATGAGGATTGTCAGTGTTTTTTTGCACCAGCAAGATATAGGTTGATCAAGATCTTGTGTTCCTGTTCTGAGGTGGTCTTGCGAACTATGAAGAACTACAAAGCACACTATAATTTATCCTATTTCAGGCCCCTGCTACGAGATAATAGCCCTACGTCCAGCGTTTTTTGTATTGAAGAAGAAGAACAGTGTTACAATGGGGTGTACTCAAAGAGTTCGCGACGTCCACAAAGGGATTTACATGACCAGTGGGTCCAGACTTGAGAAAGTCGATTCGCTGAGGTCGGTTGGGGGATTCCATGGTGTTTGGGCCTGTTCTGGAGTCTTCGAGGCTCCCTCCTACTATTCCCTAGGCCCTCCATGGCAGTGGGGTGGACGGTGCCCGGGTCAGTTCCTGGGGAGATTGCTTAGCGAGGTTTTGCTTGGTGGTGTCATCTTCCCTCGTCGAGCGATGAGGTGGATGGGCTAGCCTCCCCCCTGCACTAGCCTATGGCGCATAGCCGCCTACCGAGGGGACTGGGCTTGCCAGTGAGGCATCATCTGGTCTTGTCGCGGTGATGGTCAACGATGTTTGTCAGGGGATGGGAAGCTTCCTAGGGCACTGTTATTGGCTGGAGGTTTTGTCCTCTTCGGTACCTGCCCCCTTGGAATATCATATAGTAAAATGGGTTTTTACCAGGTGGTGCGTACCCCCTGGAAAGGTCATGATGTTATTTGGGTGTGTTCCCCAGGCATAGCAACATCGAGCTACGGCATGATGGATTCCCTACTTGAGTGCTTAGTGCCAGGGGTGCGTTGGTCCCTACTGCTACGTTCCATCGTGGTTGGTGCTTAAGACCGATGCTACCCGAGACCCGTGATGGGCGATACTTATTCGCATTAGGGATCCCCCGGCTTGCAGAGGCCCGGATTCCCTTCTCAGGCAACTGGGTAAGGTGGACGGGTGGTGAAATCCCGTCTACCCTCATTTGATTGTTGGGTAGTGGAGTGATGACGTGGTTCCTCACTGTGATTAGTTTATTTTAGGTTGGTGGACCCATCTCTTTAGCCTATAGAGCTAGGGTCACCTCCTGGTATGGGGTGTATGATTCCCTAGCTGTATGCCACTATAGGGAACTAGTTGTATCCAGGAGTTTTGGGCCATAACCAGTGGCCCATGGTACCCGGGGTAATTTACCTCGACAGTAGCCCCTGAGCCCTCCGTTGAGTGGCTGGCCAAAGCTGGTCACTCGACGGTGGGTAGAAAAGGTTCTCATATGGTACTGCAGACAGTTCTGTGGGATTAGGTGTCGAGATTATGGGGCTAAAGCCTCCATGAACTTGACTGGGAATCCCGCGGTGTTGTCCACAGTGTAGTCTCCAAAGCTGTGTTTGAGGTAAAAGCTCAAGCGAAGGCTAAGTTCCATATGTACTGATATGTATAACGCTAATGACACAAAGAAGCCCCATGGTTCTGTCTGGTTAGTCAAAATTGTAGTGCGGAATTCACACCAACCCCATCCTCAGATGTTTCGTTAACCCAGAGGGGCTGAACTACGAGGACTTGCTAGAAGTCGTGGTCCCCATGCCCACGAGCTGGCTAATGGTCTGAGACTGAGCACCGAAGTGCTGAGTCAGGATCTGAGTGGAGCCTAGGTCACCTTTCGGGGGTGAGAGCCAGCTAGGGCACGTGCCTCTCCATAGAATCAGACAGGGGCTAATGCCCCCCGATCAAATCTGGACTTGGTGGTTTCACGCTTCTTTCCCGGGTAATCCGCACAGAAAACCCAGACGGCTAGATGCCAGCCCACATAGGGGCGTGAAGGAAACCTCCCAGTCTGGACTCAGATATGAAGCTTGAGGATGCCGGGTCCCCTCGATGGGGCATCGAGTGCAGCAAAATGTTGGCCACCCTTTGTGTCGCTTCGTCCCTCACTCTGGCTGGTCTGGGCAGCTTTGACCCGTAGACGGGTTTCACCTTCAAACCCTGAGCTTTGGCAGACCCCACGGCAATCATGAGACCCATTTTGGATACGGTTGTTGTATTCCCACGATGTGTAGGGCACATTGTACGAGGAGTCAGATGATGTGTAAAATCATTTTTACTGCACCTTTTTATCGTGCCTGCAGAGCCCGGCCGCTTCGCCTCCTCATCTATTATACCATGGGGATATAAAGCCGGCCTGGTAACTCCTGCACAACCTACATCTTCCCACATGATATCCCTCCATTTCTCCACCTCCTTCCCTACGACTGAAAAGAGAAAAAATAAAGAAACAGTTCTCTGAAAGACAAAAAAGGTAGTAGTTGAGCTTACAGGGAGTCTTTCTTCTTTCCTTTTGTGTCTTATGGTGGGGTCGAGTTGGCCTGTGTCGGCGGTCACTTGGGAGCACCTGCAAAACCTCATAAGTGAGGGGCGTATGATAGCGGTAGAGTTTGCTACCAGTCTTGTGCCCGTGGGCCCTGAATCTCTTGCTCTGGTAGAGGGGTTCATCGTGGTGTGTGCGGCTTTCTATGAGTGGGGATTAGGTTTGCCGTCGCATCGATTCCTCTACTCCCTTCTCCGGTTCTATGGCCTGGAGTTGCATCACCTGACTGCTTTAGGGATTTTGCATATGGCAGCCTTCGTGACTCTGTGTGAGGCCTACATTGGGATTTATCCTCCCTTGAACCTGTGGAGCCACTTTTTTGGGCCCGGCCATGGGATGATTCAGGCGCGGGATATTTTGGTCCACTCTAGTCCTGAGGCTGATTCTTACGTCTCCATTCCACAGCCTGAACCTCCGGTCGGGTGGCGGAAAGCATGGTTCTTACTAAAGGATCAAACTGATGCACCGCTCCCCACGTTTATGAGCGGCTGCCCCGTCCCCCATCCCGACTAGGAGCATGGAGTGGCCCGGGCTGACTTCCCTCAACTGCAGCCCCTGCTGGAGATCGTCCGGGGGTTACTACAGAAGGTATTGACAAGCAAGGAGATTATGCGGATGTTCCTTAGTTGTAGGGTTCAGCCGCTTAGCTAGCGAGAGATAGCTGTGGGGATGTCTCCAGGGCCAAGTTGTCTCATTCGTCCATCCTTTTCTAGATCGGGCGGCACAGAGTCCATTGCCAGAGTGCAAGAAAGTCCAGCCCCCAGGGATTCGGCAGGGCAGGAGGCCCGCTGTGCTTGCAGTGAACGGCTGCCACTGAAAAGGTTGAAGAGGTGAGTGGCGGGCGACCTGAAGCTTATGTGCTCATGAGCTGCCTATGTAGGGAAACCGTTGGCTGTGGCCTCATCATTGGTTGACCGGGGTATCCTACATCTGCCTCGGGTTAGTTTTTTCTAGACAAAATAGAGGGTGGGGTCTTGTTTGTTCGTTACTGATTTTTTTTAGTTTCCTCATCTCCACCCATTTCGGGGAGGCATGGATGTGCCGGTGCAGCAGACGGGGTCGTCTCGGGCGTGGGAGGTGGAAAGTGTTGTTATGCTGGCGTCTACTCGGGGGGGATGCCGAGACTCTTATCCGTGTGGTGGCCCTCTGTTGGCACTCATAAAACATCGATTTCATATGCCAACATGTCGAGTAAATATATGAAATAACCATGTATTCACCTTGTCTACTAACCTAGTTCCACAGTTTTAGTATTTATTTGATTTTAGCAACATAGGTACTAAATTGAAGCATTTCAAGAAATCAAAAGGAAATATGTTATTCCACCAAAATAAGTGTCACCCCGGGGATGTTCCCGACATGAGGAGGCAGTGTGCAAATGCCACTAACCATTGGGCCTAAGGGGTGGCCGGCTGGCCAACTTTTATGTCAGTTCAGACCAAAACATCATGGACACGTGTCTACACGAGAAGGGGAAGGCCAAAACATCATGGACACGTGTCTACATGAGACGGTGAAGAAAGTTGGTGGAGGCCAAACTCATTGGCTGGCCGGCCATGTGGCTTGGCCGCCTGGACACCGCTTGGTGAGTTACCACCTCGACCAAGTTGGTGGAGCTCCCCCACGGCCTTATAAATACCCTCCTACCGGTGGAAATCAGAACACACACCACATCTTGGAGATTCCCCATGCAAATCTCTCATTCTTATTGTAATAGCTAGGCGTAGCCTTGTCGGGAGAGTGGCGAGGCTCTAAGGGCCAGAGGGCCTCCTGGCCTATCGGGAGCCCTTCTTGTAGCTTGAGTGTGGAAGCTCTGCCGGAATCCGTTCAGGTTCGATGGAGTTTTCCGAGCTCTAGTTGGTCGAGTGTGGGAGCTCTGCCAGAATTCTATGAATTCCGCCAGAGAGCCAACTCTCGAGTCCCTCTGGTGTATTGGGATTCTGGCTTGTCGGGATACCCACGACATTACCTCAGAGTGGATGATTTACCAATCATAGTAAGTTATACAATCACTTCTCTTATGTTATTTGTGCATTTACATATCATATGGTGGAATCGGATATTTTCTTGTTCTACATACGGTCCCGTGTCTGGGGGATCAGCTATGCAGTGGGACCCAGTGTGGCAACTATGCAGACCCCTCAGAGGCCATTTCCCTATGACGACAGGAGAAGGTCCTAGACATAGCCATCGATGAGGTGTCAGGGGGAATTGTCTATGCACGCGGCACCCTCGGCCATATGGATTGTTGTGGTACATGCAGGAGTGACAGTCCTGTTAGGGCTTTGTAACCCACCACGTAGCTGGACCGGTATGGTGGGTCCCTCACTACCTGGCTTCACTATAGTCCCTTTTGTGGATTCCTTGCTGCGCTATAGGATTGATCAGGTGGCCTAAGTCTATCCTTCAAGATAGTCTTGAAGTCTAAGGTACATATATGTTTTTCACACATTTACATATTAGTTGTCTCACTCTTACCTAGATTAGGTGAACCCTTAGCTCATCCTTTAGCATTCTAGTTCCTCCTTGTGTGTGTCCGCTAACTTCCCATAATGTAACCCCTACTAAGTCTAGTATTTGCTACATTTATCCTTGTTCTATTCTATAGATATGATAGAGCTACTGCTTCCTTGTGGATTCGATACCCAGGCATACTCCTGGGTGAAGGCTATCATTGGCATATGTACGCTTGCAGATTATTCTGTGGCTAAGAAACGCCAACAAGCTTTCTGGTGCCGTTGCCGGGGTGAAAGTGCATCAAGGCCACTGTGTGGATTTTGGAGGATTGATGACCAACAATTAGATATCTAACCTTGTATTAAGAGTTCTATAGTGTACGACATCCAAAAAGGCAATACGGACAATGAAAAAAATTTCTATATGGCATTAATGATGAAAAAGGGAAAAGTCACGAAGATTATGTAGAATTGAGGATTTTATATTTGATTTGAGTTTCAGGAGCTCCATACTATCAAGGGGGATACTTTGGATGAGTTGGTGAAGTGCAAAACATCAAAAATCTTCTCTACCACCAGAAACTCCTATCAGGCCAGACATATCCGCCCTGCTAGCTGGATTCTAGAGACTCTGGCCGGACATGTCCAACCCCTCTTCCTTATCTAGTTTCCAGAGACCTAACCTGGACATGTCCGACCCCCAGCCTGGACATGTTCAGCCTCTCAGCCTTATCTCGGGTTAACCAAGCCTATCCGGCTCCTAGGCCGTGTTCCATAGGCATTTCCCGGACATATCCGGCTCCGAGCCCAGACATGCCGATCTAACCCAATTCCTCAATGACTAAGTCCTCGACCGGACATATCTAGTCCCTAAGCCAGTTTCTAGAGACGTGGGCCGGACATGTCCGGCTCCTGACTCAGACATGTCCGGGTTTCTGACACCCCAATGGCTAGATTCTCTTAAGGGCTATAAAAGGCCCCCCACGCCTCTCTAGCATGGTTGGCCACTCATTTCACATTGCAAACACTTTGAGACACTCTCTTGAGCTCCCAACCTCTCTCCTCCAAGCTTCATTCAAATGCAAGCTTCCTAGGAGAGATTTGAGCCTCACTCTTGAGTGACCCACTTGATCTTCATCTCAAGCACTTCACCAATGATCTCCGTGTGTTCGTTACTCTTGGGGATTTATTCCCCTAGATGGACAAGGTTGCCCAGGAGTCACCAAGGTTGTGGTTAACCCCAGAAAGTTTGTATTGCTCTCTCCTTTGTGGAGATTTGATAGTGGAAACCAGACTAGATCTTGGTGATCATTCGAAGTGGATTAGGGTTGAAAGAGACCCATCTCTTTGTGAGCTCCACAATGGAGATAGAGGCATCCTTTGTGGGTGGCTGAACTTCAAGAAGAAATCTTGTGTCTTTGTGTCTCTCATTTTGATTTACTTCCTATTCTTGTTCAAGCTTGGTTCTTGTTTAGAGTTTGACCTAACCCTAGATTTGAATCCTAAAGTTTAGGTTGCTTCTAGTTGTTCCTGTTATTACTCTAAGCTGCATATTGTCTAGCTTGCTAATAGTAAGCTTATTAGGACCTAGATGCATCGTCTTGGCTCCTGATTTAATTTTCTACTACGCAAAGTTTCTGGTGACCAGACATATTCGACCCTCAAACTGGACATATCTGGCCTAGCCCGGACATATCCGACCTGAGTCGGACATATCCGACACTGCAGATTTGATTACCTATTCACCCCCTCTAGGCAAATTTCAATTGGTATCAGAGCCGTACACTCCGAAAAAGAGCCTAATCGTTTGGAGAGATGATGTCGAGGACCGGGGAAATACAAGAAGTCCCACAAAAGTTCGATGAAGAAGGCAACCCCATCATCGTTGAAGAAGGTTCCAAGACGGGAGCCTCAAATGCTCCAACCTTGGAGGACCTCTTGAAAAGGCTAGAGAAGCTTATGACCGAAAACAATAAGCTAAGAAGAAAGATTAAAGCCAAGAGGGCTAAAGGAGGCTCTTCCTCAAGCAAAGAAGAAGACTTCTCAAATGAAGAGGATGTCTCTAAAAAGGGAAGAAAGGATGAAACAATCGCGATAAGCTTTCCTATAACTCAATATCTTTCAATTATGATAATATGCCTAGCACTACCTCTTACGCTTCCATACCCGTTGGTAAAGCTCCCTACGCCAAGGTTGAAATGCTTGAAGGCCAACTCAATCGTTTCATCATGTACAATGATGAAATGCCTCATGAGATGTTCAATCGACTAAAGAAGCTAGTCAACAAAGCAAGAGCCCTAGAGTTCAAGAAGTGGACCGATCGCATATTGACGGAAAGATTGATGATGACCTACATCCCAATGAACTATAATATTGTGGCCTTGATCCGCCAAGACCCCACCTATAAGAAGATGGCATCCGATGATGTGCTTGGAAGGATCATGAACCATGAGATGAACATTCAAGCAAACAACATTAAGAATCTCTACAAGGGTGTGTCAACATCTAAAAAGCAAGATATTGCTCTCAAAGCAAACAAGAGTAAGAAGAAGAAAGTTTTGATTGAGAGCCCTAGTGAGGAAGAAGAAGAAGAAGTGGAAGAAGAAGACAATGAAAGAGAATATGATGAAGATAAAGTGGCTTTATTCATCAAGAAATTCAATAAGTTCATCAAGAAAAGAAGACCTTACAAGGGAGAAAGGAAAGAGAAGTCAAGGTCAAAGAGGGTGTGCTACAATTGTGGTAAGAACGGGCAATTCATTGCCCAATGTCCATATGAGAGGAAGGGAGAAGACAATGATAAGAGAAAGAAGTTTGACATAGGCTACAAGAAAGACAAGAAATATACTAAGAAGAATGCTTATGGTCAAGCTCATGTTGGCCACGAATAGAACTCAAGTGAAGAGAGTTCGAAGTCAGAAAGTGTTGAAGTGGCAACCATAGCTGTCAAGGGCAAAACCTCATCAAGCAAGTCACTCTTCCCCAAGCTCTCAAAGCATACATGCCTCATGGCAAAGGAAGGTAGAAAGAAGGTAAAATCCAATGCCTCTTCCTCTCTCAAGTATGTCACTACCGATGAAGATACTTTTTCTAGTGATGATTATGATGTTAGTGATGATGATAACTCTCTTCCAAGTAAACTTGTGAAAAATCATAATTCTATGATCAAAGGTCTTATGAGGCAAGTTGGAGCTAGGGATGAGCTACTTGAGCAACAAGAAGAACTGCTTATTCAAGAGAGAAAAATTAGCGAAGAACTGAAGAAGCTCCTAGCACTTGAAAAAGGTAAGGTGGAGAAGCTTGACCAAGAACTTGTAGTCTCAAGAGCTCAATTGGTGCTCTTCAAGGTCAACATGATGTCTTGCTAAAGAAACATCAAGATCTTGAAGTGCAATATGGTGCTCTTTGGTCAAGCACCTCCAAGACTTCAACCAATGATAAAACCTCCACAAGTCAAGTGAGTGTGGAAATGTGCGACGATCAAATTGCTCAAGAAAATGATCATTTGAAGAGAGAAGTCAAGAAGCTTGAACTTGAAATGAACAAGTTGAATAAGCAAGCTAAAGAGCAACCTCCTCAAGATAATCATAGCAATGTGGTGAAGAAGCTTGAGAAGGAAAAAACCGCACCAAAGACTGCTTCTCAACCTCGAAAGAAGCAAGTTCAAAATGAGAAGGATAAAAAAGTGGAATATGCAAGGAGTGCCTTCTAAAATGCAAGAATGCCACATATCAAGAGTGGAATTGGATATAAAAATGGTGACAAGCACAACTCTAGGGTGAACTGTAACACCCACTTTTTACAAGAATTAAATTTTTGTCCACATAGGAGTGCATATCAAAATGCATATCAAATTGTAGTACATATGAAAAACTTTCCAAAAATAAATCTTGTATAGGATGCATTGCATGGCATG
>VSTD030000496.1:0-15755 GCA_008808055.3 Sporobolus alterniflorus | reverse complement strand
AGCTAGATTTCAACAAGAGACTGAAAGGCTCTACCAAGAACAAGAAGCTATCACCAGAACGTAGGCAGTAGCTCAGCATGCCAAAGCCAGAAAGCAATACATCAATAGAGAGAGCAACACTTATGAAGCTCTAGTACACCGTCGACATCCTTCGCCAACAAGAACAGAGGCAAGAACCTCCGTTCGAACAACCGTACCACCAACCCAACCCAACACCCACCCACAACCACCACCACCTCCAATGCAAATGCAAATCCCACAACGTCAGGACCCCACCACCAATCTATGACATCAACCAATAGCCTCCACCGCAATATGACACCACAGACTCAAAAAGCCCATTGGCAGACAACCTGCAACTAGCACCCTGGCCTTCGCATTACCGAGTAGCACTACCGCCAAAATACCATGGTGATACTGACCCTCACAAATTTCTGATGTGCTATGAAGCCATCATCTCCTCATCTGGTGGGGACGACGCCACCATCTCCAAGTCACTCATCATTTCCCTCAAAGCCATCATAGAAAAATGGTATTGAAGACTTTCACCAAGATGCATATATTCTTGGTAGCAGCTGAAGAAAAATTTCTTGCTAAACTTCCAAGGGTTCCAAGCGGAGCTCAGCACAGAGGAAGACTTCATGTTGTGCGCTCAGTACGAGAAAGAGACTTGGCCCAATTTCTATCGAAGGTTTTTGCAGCTGAAAGCCCAAGCTCCAGAAGTATCCGAGGACCAAGTCATCGCCCAAGATATCAAAGCCTTGCATGCCAGATCTGTGCATAGTCATTTGGTTAGGGAACATAGAAAGACAATTGCAGAACTCTAAATTTTTGTTGCCAAATTCAGTAAATCGGAAGTCCTTCATTTTCGCAAGCTTGAGCAGCAAAGAAAAGCACCCAAGCATTATGAAGCCTCAAGACCAGTGTGTTACAATGATAATAGGCAACACATCTATCCCAAGCATGTAAGCATCATAGATTCCGATGGTTGCAGGCCTCTAAAAAACTAGGAAAAAGAACTTTGGGACACCTCCTCAAGAAAGGAGTTGGAGGACTTTCGACCATAGATGAAACCACTACAACCAAAGGAGGGGGGTGGGGGTGGGGGCATGCCAGGCTGAGGCCGAGGTCACAGTCGAAGCCCTTTCAAGCCTCCGTACTGCATGTACCATGACAGTGACACCAACCACCGCACAAAATATTGCCCCATATTTCTAGAATCCAAAAGAAAAATGGAGCAAGACCGCATCCAACCTCCACCACAATGCTCATCCATAGAAGTAAATCACACCATGCAGTGGGTGCCACCTCACCAACAATATTCCTCATCCTACCCATCTCTTTTCCCACAAAATCACCCAAACAATAACCAAAGACAGCCTCTGTCATACTACCAATGTTATCACTACGCCACAATAAACCACCCCTGGCCTTCGCCAATTCCGCAAATAACCTACCCTCCACCAGTCCCACAAACCACCTACCCAACGCCAAACAACACAGCTTAACAAAACAAGCCAAAGCCCAATCCAAATCCACCACCCCTGCTACAAATCCAAGAGCCTCCACAGTAAAGTAACAACTTCCCCATCCACGGCACAATCGTCACTATCACCGAAGACTCCAATGCTAGTTTCAAAAACAAGAGGCAATGAAGAGATTATTACCGACAAGTCAATCATGTGGCTATCAAAGGTCCCATCACCAAGACTAAATGGTCCCACATACCTATCACATTCTCAGCCAAAGACATCAACCTAACTTCGTTCCCACACACTGATGCAATGGTTGTCATTGTCCACATTGATAGATGGGATGTTACCAGAATACTCATCAACAACAGCAGCCAAGTTGAGATCCTTTTCCTGTCAACCTTAGAGAAAATGGGCTATGACCAAAAGCAACTGAAAGAGCCATCGAAGCCCCTCTATGGCTTCTACGGCAAAAGAATTGAGCCTGTTAGTGTCATAATTCTGCCTGTCTCATTTGGCACCACACAAAACCAAAGAACAGAATACATAACATTCAATGTCATAGACCTGCATTACCCGTATAATGCAATCTTTGGAAGTGGGTTGCTGATTAAATTCGATGTTGTGTTGCATTCAGGGTACCTCTACCTTAAGGTGTCAGCCACCTTCAGAGTTATATCTGTCTTCGGCAGTCAAAAGGATGTCAAAAACATTGAACAGGACTTTGTGCCTAGCCACAAGAATGTTCACTTCGTAAGAGAAAAGTTTGAGCAATATCAGCAACCATCCTACCCCAACAAGGAAGCTCTGGCTGAATTTAAGAAAGTCATCAAAGCTGATGGTGACTTCAAGAAAGTTGCACTAGACCCGAGAGTGTCTGACAAAATTGTTTCCTTTGGCATCAAAACGAGCCCAGAAGAACAGGCAGAGCTGTTGGCATTCCTCGACAAGAATAACAATGTTTTTACATAGTCAACCTCTGACCTTATTAGAGTTAGCAAAGACATCATCAATGACAAACTGCAAGTAAGTCCAAATGTGCAGCCTAGAAAATAGAAGCTTTGTAAAATGTATGAAGAAAAGGTAGAGGCTGCAAAGGTTGAGGTCTAGAGACTACTTGATGCCGGTTTCATTAGAGAAGTAACTTACCCGTAGTGGCTTGTAAATGTGGTGATGGTCTGGATAAAGAAAGGAAAATGATGAATGTGCACTGATTTCACTGACTTGAGCAAATGCTGCCCCAAATATGACTTCCCCCTTGCAAGAATAGACAAGATTGTGGTGATGGTCTACTGCTGGGTGTGAAATGATGGTGCTGCAAGACTGTTTCTCAGGCTACCATCAAACCTGGCTCTGCAAAGAAGATGAGAAGGCAAGCTTCATAACTCATTTTGACTCGTACTGCTATTTGAGAATGCTCAAAGGCTTGCACAATGCAGGTCAAACATTTTGCAGGATGACAACGGCAGCTCCAAAAGATCAAATGGGAAGAAATGTGCTCTCATACGTTGATGATATAGTCATGGCAAGCAAGAAGAAAATATCTTATATCTCCAACTTAGCAGAAACCTTCACCAGTATGCGCGATGACCAACTCAAGCTCAACCCAGAGAAATATGTCTTTGGGGTCAGAAGAGGCAAATTACTTAGGTGCTTAGTTTCCATGAATGGCATCGAAGCAAATCTAGATAAGATCAGAGCTATCCTCTAGAAGCTGCCTCCACAAACCAGGAAAGATGTCTAGACGTTAACGGGCCAAATCACAACCCTGAACTGGTTCATAGCGATGTTGGCAGAGTGAAGCCTCCCATTCTCTACCATGCTAAGGCACTCCACGAAAACTAAATGGGGTCTAGAACAACAGAAAGCCTTTGATGATCTCAAGCTCTATCCTCAATAGTAGTCTATACTTTCAAGCCCAAAGCCATGGTAGCCACTCTTTCTCTATGTCTCCACCACTCATTCAGCAGTTGGCAGAGCTTTGGTGCAGGAAAAGGAAATCACAAAGAATGGTAAAACGGTGAAGTAGCAATTCCTGGTGTACTTCATCTCAGAAGTACTCACAGGGTCCAAAAAATACTACCCCAAAATGGAGAAAATTTATTATGCAGTAGTAATGAGCGTCAGAAAGCTACATCATTACTTCGAAGCTCATACGATATGCATCCTAAGAAACCAGCCTTTGAACTATATCTTTGGCAATAGAGACAACTCCGGCTGAATCAACAAGTGGGCGATGAAACTTTTAGAGCATGTGATTGATTTTGAAAAAAAGAAGTGCAATAAAATCTCAGATCATGGCCGACTTTGTGGCGGAAAGGACAGAGCCTGGCTCTCACAACAAGGGCATCATACCTGAGTCACCATGGCTCATTTATTGTGATGGAGTTTGGGGCAGCGTCAGAGCTGGAGTAGCGGCAGTATTGATCTCACCCTCCAAAATAAAATTACGGTATGCAGCAAGACTGCAATTCACCAAGGAGGCAGTTAAGTGCATGAACAATATCGCTGAATACGAAGCTATACTGTCGGGGCTTCCAAAATTAAGAGCCATCAGGGTACAAAGATGTGTACTACGGACAAATTCGAAGGTTGCCTCTATTTAGATGGAACATGAGTGCATTGCAAGAGAGCCAACTCTTGAAAAATACATAGCTCTCATCAGAAGAATAGATAATCATTTCAAGGGTTTTACAACGGAGTACAATGAAAGAAAGAATAACACCGAAGCTGACGAGTTAGCGAATGCTGCAGCTTGCAACACACTATTATCTGCTAATGTATTCTTCCTAGTTATTGAAATTGCTTCAGTAAAAACGGTTGAGCCAGAGCCCAGACTAACCAACGCCATAGAAGGAGAAGTCTAGCAAGCACCTATCATGGCATACCTCCACCATTATTATGAGCCAGACAAGACCTCCGAAAACATCAGAATGCAGCAGAGAGCTAGGGCTTATCAGGTAATCAATAATGATTTATACAAGACCTCGATCTCCGGTCCCCTTCTATGATGTATAAGCAAAGTTGAAGGTCAAGATACTCTCAGAAATTCATGCAAGAGTCTGCGGAGGCCACATAGGTGCCAGAGCGCTAGCCGCTAAAGTCCTTCGGCAATGTTTCTACTGGCCCGCAGTGATTGATGATGCAACAGAGCTAGTAGCAACATGTGAAGCTTGCCAAAAAAAAATTCCCACCGATTGAGGGTCCCAGCTTAGCCTTCACATCTAATCGCTTCATCATGGCCTCTTCAGCAATGGGGCATAGACATACTTGGTAAGTTAACTCCAGCTCAGGGCGACTATACTTTCGCTATCGTAGCAGTGGAATATTTCACAAAATGGATTGAGGTGAAGCCCGTTACAAGCATAAGCTCCGTGACTATCAAGAAATTCTTTTGGCAAAATATCATTTGCCATTTCAGTGTTTCGAGAAAAATCACATTTGACAACGCTAAGCAGTTTGACAATGATATGTTCAAGGATTTTTGCTATCAAATCTGGACAAAGGTAGCCTTCGCTTCCATCTATCACCTGCAGTCCAATGGCGCAGTGGAGAGAACCAATGTGTTGATATTTGAAGCAGTCAAAAAAATCTTTGAAGGCGAGAAAAAGGGAAAATGGGCCCATGAGATGCCAAAGGCAATCTGGAGTCATAACACAACAGTCTCTACGTCAACAAATTTTGCACCATTTCGATTGCTATTTGGAGCAGAGGTTGTACTACCAGAAGAAATCAAACACAAAATCTTCCAAACAATGATGGAGGCCTCACCTTTCCAACCCAAGCCAAAGACAAATACTTGTTAGAACAAGATAGGCTCAAGGTAGTAGCCAACGTGCAAAAGAATCAAGGATAAATGAAGGCATGGAGAGATCCGAAAAATTGGAATCAAAATGGGTGGGGCCATATGCGGTCGCGGAAAAATTGGAAGGCATGTTTAGGAGTATTGTAAAAGTGAAGATCTCATCCATCATAAACGAGCCTTCGTCTAGCTCACATTCAAAAAGGCCCATACTCTTTTCCTCACAGGAGAAACCCACAATGGTGTGAGGTTTTTAATGAGGCGGAGCCTATCTATCCTGAAATAGTAATAAAAGCTTCCTTCCCCAAAATATGAGTACACAGGGTCGAAATAGCTAACAAGGTTAGCTCCGTATTCGACAAATGTTTTTACGCAAAATAACAAAGCCATGAGTGGATGAAAACTATCACCCCCCCCCCCATTCATTGGCTCAGCCGTCACACAAGTTGAAGCAGAAAATTCAAAACAAAGTCCTCTGACGAAAAAAGAGACTTCATGTTTCACGAATTAGAAACACACACCAAAAAAATGTAAGCAGCTCAAAGTCCTTCGATGAAAATAGAGGCTTCGCGTTTCATGAATAAGAAAAGCACCCCAAAAAATGCAAGAGGCTCAAAGTCCTCCGACGAAAAAAGAGGCTACGCATTTCACGAATCAGAATCACACCCACAAAACGCATGGGGCTCAAAGTCCTCCGATAAAAAAGGCTTCGTGTTTCATGAATCAGAAATGCATCCCCAAAATGCAAAGGGCTCAACGTCCTCCGATGAGAAAGGAGGCTTCATGAATTAGAATCATACCCTAAAAAATGAAGGTGCTATCTATCGGAAAAAGAGGCTTTGCGTGCCACATATTGGAAACAGACCCAAAACATATCGCAAGGGTTCAATTTCATCACAAAAAAAGAGAGCATTGTTCATCCTTGAATTTTTTTCGCGCCAAGGCATTTCACTCATCACAACAAAATGAGTAAGCCTTCACTACCAACCAATCAGTTCAAGTCGTTCAAAAGGTAATCAACGCGCAAATTGACCTTTCTTTCAAAGTTGACATCGTCAAACATTCCGAACAAAAGCGAGAGTGCGGCATCCGACCGAAAGTTTTCAAGACATGACAAAATAAACAAAATAGACATTGCATTATTCACTATCGATATTTACAACCTCCTCATTTAGAATTAGTCCCATCGCTATAAATTGTTCTAGTATAATCTGCCACTCGATCATCTCCATTCTAGTCAAAGGAGAGTAACGCCCATCTTGAAATGACATCTTAACTATGGGCAGGAGATCTCCGGAGCCCCCCGCTTCTGAATCTAACAAGACCCTATTGGCCTTGGCCTTCGCAGAATTTTGCCCATGACCTCTACCTCTAACGGAACTAGGGGCTCGGCGAGAATCATTTCTGCACACACCCCCCTTCCCTTGCCCTTTCCTTTTATTTGAATTCGTTTGGCCAGCTGATGAAGCTTCTTTACTGCGATGTACAATCCCTTTGTTCCAGCCATGTGCGGAGCCAGCCTTCGATGGAAAATAAAACAAATCACATAAACCATAATAAACATAAATTGCATCACCGCGAAGAGTGTTCAGGTCCCTAAAATTCAAAGCCTACGCAGGTTCCCAATTATGCGGAGCCTGTGCTGGGCAAATCAAGTTTCAGTAACAAAAATAATCTCCAACAAAGTATATCACACACGCCTCTCTCTCACACCTTGTCACCTTCGCTGTTGTCACCGGCCCCGGTGTACTCCGCCTGGGTGTTACCTTCCTCTGCATCTTCAGCATGAGGCATGGTCTCCTTGGCGGCATCCTTTAGAATCATTTTCCCATTATCAGTAGGAGCCTCCGGCTGAAACACGATGTTAGGAATTAGAAATCGTCAAGCAAAAAATATCTCCCTAAGTGTTAGCAAAACTCACTGTCTCTGCGTTGCTCCCCTCCAACCGGCGAAGGGCCTCCAGCAAGCCATGGTTTTTCCACCATCGCCAGACAGGATGTCCGTCTATTTTCTGCACTTCCCCGGGGACGTTTTCGATGACAGAGCTATGAAGCATGTTTAAAACACCTTCAATAGCCAAGACAACAAAGTTGTTGTTCAACTGCCAGACAACCCTCGACACAGCCTTCACCTTCTCCTCAAACCAATCGATATAATTCTCAACCGGAGCATTCTTGGTTGGAATGGGAAGGCAGCGCAATCCAACTTCTCCGAATGAAGCATTCAGCACCTCGTGGAGCTCGTGAAGGCCATGTCAAAAATTCAAACGATAGTTAGTGTAGTCCTGTGTCTCCACCAATTTTTGCTCAACTTCATCGACTTGAGCCACATGCACCTCCGCTGCATCGGTCTTCTCATGCTCAAGGGCATTAACTTTTGCTTCATGTTTTTTATACTTGTTTGCGAGCCTACGGTAGCCAGCAGTCACACTCTCCTTTTTGAGCTTAAGGTTTGCACAGGCTTCTTCAAGCTCCACAATCATTTTAGCCTGTGCAGTTTCCACTGATTTCCTCCTAGACCCTCCAACAAGATATACATGCCGCAGGCAGTGCACGGGGTCTTCGTCTGCCTCCCCTGAAGGCTCCGTCAAATCAATCACATTGGTGATTGGAGCCAATGGCCGGGAACGAGCACCATCATCTACGGGCAATACAATCGTAAAATCTGCACAAGTCATAAAAGTAAATGAGCGAAGCCCCAACAAGAATACTAATCAGGTGTAGCCACCATGAAAGTCTCGGCACACCCCATAACAACTCTTTCCGGAGGTGAGGGCCCGCAAGTGTCGGGTGAAGAATCGCCAAGACTCACAAACTTCTGCACTCAGGCAACACAATCACACACAACCGTCATCACTAAACCTCCAGGCATTGGCATGGCCAACCCACCTCCGTCATGCTGGCCCAGCGAGCTAGCAGCTCACATCTGAGAAACAAAATTTCTTATGCACCCTAATAGGCTTTGCCAGAGCCAACTCTATTTTAGACATACCTGTTGGCCCAGGCTTCGGCATCAGCCAGATTATCTTTACCACACCAACCTTTTTTGCCAGAGCAACCTTCGCCTTCTTCGCAGCCAACTTTCCCTCAACACTGGCTTTCCATTTTCTTGTAGTGGCAACGAAGGCATCGGTACCTGGCATTGGGCATGGAGCATAGGCATCTCCCATTGGCTCGGACACCCAGTTTACCCGACCGCTGTTGGGCAGCTTCCCAGCAATGCAAGCTTAATGTGACGGAGGTGTTCTCTACGATGAAACTGGCTCCGAAAGACAAGAAGAGGCACCACCACCTTTGCCACGGCAGTTATTCCATTGATCACGTGTTAAAGTATATTAGGATATCTTCATATATGATAAAATATCACCAGATATGATAGATTATATCTGGATATTTTCACACACGGTAGGATATCACCATATATATGGTGGGTTATGATAGTATTTAATCCCAGATGCACTATAGTGGTGCAGAGAAATCCACCGAAGAAATGACTACTTGCACTTGGCAGGGAGTATCGAGTATTAAAAAAATATTAAAGCCGATATGATATGACGATGTGAATATATAGTGCAAAAACGGCCGGCTGTTGATGCCGGAATCTCGTAATTTCTCCTGGAAAGTGTTATGCTGGTGAAGCTTAAACTGTAGATATCTAACCCATCTCGTCCTCCATCCTAATTTTCCGCGTTCCCCTTTAGAACTGTTCTCACGCTTCCAGCAAATAACCCATCTAAAAAGCGAAAGATCCTGAGGAACTCGATTCGACGTAGGACACACAACCAGGAAATTTTACTCCAAATGTTTTGTCATTTGTCGTCCCTATTATTGTTTTCGTCTTGGCTTGCCAAACAACGCCATGCATCTGCATATAAAAGCTTCCTTTCGCCTACCTTTATTTGGTGTTCCTGTCAATTCAATCCCGTCATCTAGTGACTTCTTCTCTTCTATGGGGCAATTTGATTTGAGTTTGAGGAACCCCAATTTCAGACAGAGCGATGAACAACACCGCTGCTGCCAATAATGATGCTATGTACGCACATTTGATTATTTTTTAAACATCGACTTTGAAAGCAATCAAGCGTGACCTGTTTTTGTAGTCGCGTGATCGGTCGTGAGGGGGTAGAGCCCGCATGCCAAGAAATCCTCCATGACGTTGTGGCCTCCAATCATTGTCGTCGCTCGGATGAAGGCAACATAGTTGACGTCAATGTCTGGGCATTCAACCAAAGGTTCCACCTCATAATCCAGTGCGCTCATATGGGGACGTAGAGTGCATACACTTTTTCTCCCCTCAGAGCTCCGATGGTAAGGGACCCGACAATATAAAGATGCCTTCGGCCAACCAACTGACCACTTCTTTTTAAAAGTGAGGCTCAGCTTCAGTCCGCTATCCTTGGAGTTCTTGACATGAAAGTTCAAACATCCAAACTGTGCATACACAACATTTCAGTCGACTTCCACCCTTTTAGGCTGATAATGAAGTGCGTATCTCTTCGCGAACGCATCACCTGATGACACACCTCCAAAGCTGCCAACGGCCCAGAAATACTTAGACACCTACGCTATGACATTAGGCGTCAGTTGATGAAGCTACGCTTGAAATTTTATCAAAATATCTGCCAGTGCAGGGTGCAGAGGCATCCGTAAGCCTGCAACAAAGAAGTATTCAAAAATGACAGCGTCGTCCTCCTGCGTCTCTGGAGTCATCTCTTCTCCCACTGCACGTGCCTCCCCCTCTGCGAAGTAACCTTTGTCAGCCATTTTGTGGATTTGGCCCAGGGTGATCATCGACACACCGAAGCAGTACATGCGCAAGCTTTCATCGCTAGAGGCATCAGCATTTGCGCAGCCATTTGAGCCACCTCCACTCAAAACAATGTCTTAGTTACCAGACCCACCATCGGGCGTGTCCGTCGGGTTCCTCAGCTCAGTTCCAAATTCTTCATAAGCTTCGACAGCAATATCCCTCTCGGTCTCCTCTCGCGACTTTGCACGGGCAATTACACCTTAAAGCAGCTAAAATAGCGAAGCCCGCAAGAACAAACGAACAGCACAAGCGGGCCAAAGCGCAGCGAGCAAGTCGACAGCAAGGGCAAGAGTGAAAGTGAAATCTAGCAGCGACCCAGGGTGCCATATATAGTCACGGTAGAAACTGTTCACAAGTACCGATGTGCCGAGCAGTCATGCCTTTCGAGTAGGCCGGAGGAAAAAAGGCCAAAAGGGCCGCCTTTGTGTCTCGGCTCAGGCTTCGTTGCCATCACACCTTTGCTAGCAAAATAATTAAAGTCAAGCAACCAACATGGCCTTCGGTTCTCAGGTCTTCGAAGGAAAGGGTCACGTTTTTTACAAGAAAAACTGAGAAAGAGAAGCCAGACAATGGAAGCCCATCGCGTTGATGCTAGGACAACATTTCCTAAGCTTGCAAAGCCAACGCCTCAACAACAATATGTGAGGGTGATGCTTTTGGAAACCTCAGCAAAATGTATTGCATGTTCAGCACATTGGGGTTGAATCTTGCCTGCGAGGGGCTACTATTGGGGATGTGGGTCGAGGGCCACATAAGGTTTCCTCAACTAAGCCTCACCATGCGCCTAGGGCTTCGGCAATATGAACTGATGACCTCACCTTCATTTTTAATGATGCTTTCCCACAGGAAGATGGAGGTCTGACCAAGGGCGGGAGTCTTGGTCTAATGGCATGTAAAAGGCTGTCGGGCGACGAAAATGACGTCCGAGGCCTATTCAACACTGAAGGCCCCATCCGCGCTAAAGGCCAAAGGACACAGGGGATAGGCCATAGATAAAGTGTTTGTAAATCGTAAATGACTATAATAACCCCATGACCGGGTACTCTGTGTGGGGCCAGAGGCGGTTATGGGTTTTTCAGACAATGTTTACCAACCCCCTGACTCCCTATAAATAGAATCCCTTGGGATCACCCCAGGGGGCGGGGACGTGCTTTTATTACTGAATTCATGTGTGCCAAAGCTTTTGTATTCCAACCTTAACACCTTCGCATTTTTTGCTCTCGTGTTTGGGGGTCAAGGCCTTCGGACTTGACTCCCAACAGTCGTGAGTCATTTGCCTATTGCTACACTTGGTTACAACCCACGGTCACTTGACCTCAGAGGGAACCCATCAGGGCAGATGCACCTTGGGTTATTCTAGCATTGGCAGGCTTGCTATAATGTATTCAAATGTCGACAGTATAATAGAAAATAACAAGTAGATTTTAGAAAAAGGATTAGTGCTCGGGGATAAAAATAGATGAATCAAAGTGTTTTTGATGATTTGATGTACTTAATCAGCCGTGACCCTCTATTTTATAGGGTAGGGTGGTCCTGCCCCTGTAGGACTTAGAAAAAAAATTATAAAATCTATTTTTGGAAGTTTTACTCCAAGTTGTAACCAACACACCAGTCAAACCAGTGTGATCAACCGGTCAGCCGTATTGTTGGACCAGGTCAGACTGGACTGACCATTTTGCCCAACCATTCTAACTGGTCCGCTGAATGTCAGACTCGTCTTGCTTTGTCTGCCTAAGTTGTTAGACTCTAGGTAGTTAGCACATTCCAATGTCGGACTATCGGACTAAAATATTGAACTCAGTAGAATTGGCACGAATTGTCAGACAAGTTCTTTGAACTACACCAACAACGCCAGACTACCTTAATCTATCTGAACGGTAGGTCCAATCAGTTCCACCGGTATGATTTAAAGTCTAGACTTCTCCAAATTTCATAACTTTTAGATTCGAAGTCCAATTTAGTCAAACAAATTTTGAATTTTGATTACCTCAACTAAAATTGCTAGGGATGATGGCAAAACAACGGTTGTTTCAATTCAAGTAATATATTAAGATTATCAGCCTTTACTATCTTGAAATTATTGGGCCTACCCCATGAAAATTTTGAATAATTCCTAATAAATATCAGAGGATCATTCATAGATAGCAGGCTACCATCTATGCACTGGCAAGTGTGAGAAGGGGAGGAAAAAGAAAGAAACACATGAGAGTGCTCACTCGCCTAGCCTTGGTGGGGGTGCACAACATGCACATGAATGGTCAACCGAAATCTGGCACAAAGTGTTGCAGGCATGCGGCTTCCTTTTCTAGTTTATTTGTGCTACGTGTCCAATACATTTTTAATATAGAAACTGAGTTAGTTATGAGGTGCCTTAAACCTAGATGGTTCTCCTCTATAAATACGTATGACCGCCACGCAAATCAGAACCAATCCCGAACAACCCATAATGCATCTAGGTTTTTGCCTCTTTTGCCTGCTGTGACACAAAGACCACTTCATCTTGATGGTTGGCGTGCACCAGGGACTGGGAGAGCAGGTCTTCAGAACCATTGTGCTCAGTGATCCTGCACCGGGGTAGGCCAAAGAAGGTTTTTGGAAAGAGTTCTACGCGACTATGAGATGTCAAGTTCATCACCATGACTCATCTACCTCTTTGCTGGGCATGCACTATGAGATGTCATCTGCACCATGTCATCGCCCAGACTAAGCATCGTCTTGTCCACTCAACAGTCATCAAGGACGAGGAACCATTTTATGTTCTCTTCTCTCAAATCATGTCTTATATATTGCATATAATGATCTACATAGGCATGATTCTGCTAGATAATATGTTCCAATGTATACTCTTCATTGTTGTGATAGATTTTATCTAGAACCAGTGACAGTACTGTTGCTTTAATCTACAAATCATTAGTCACATTCATGAGTTTTTTTAAAATTGAAAATTACTAAAAGTGTTATTATATCTAACACACTCAAGCATCCTACCATACACTTCGGTAATATTTGTTTTTTCAAATATCTACCTTCGAATGTCTCTACCATATAAAAACTCCCTGTGATTACCTCACACTCTTGCATGGTCCTCTCAACTTGGAGTCCATTTTCTGAAATTTATGATCTTTGGCACTGGCGAGCGGGATTGTCTTTCAAACTTGGTGACCCACCTAGAATGACTTCAATTTTTCCATTTTGTTGTAAGCTTTGGTCACTCTGACTTTATCATTCTCAATCTATCTCAAACCTTGCAATCATGTGTGGGTGACTTCATCAATCTATCTCCCACCGCCCACTACACTGACAAGACAAGACAGCACCTGGCAGGACCGACTCCAAGAGACTTAGCAGCCAAGTAAAGCCAGCGCCTCACAGCATCGACTCCAGTAACCTACTCGAGTGTCGTCCATCTCAGCGCCAATAAGAAGACTCTCGAACTGATGAGAATAGCGTGGACACCTCCAATCGACCTCTACGAACTGACCATCTCATGTCCGGACCCACTGGTCATGTAAATCCTTTTGTGGATATAGAAATAATTAGCTCATAGTTACCGACTGCTTCCCGGTCTATAAAAGGCTACCTACCCTTTAGGTAGAGGAAACTTGAACAAACACAAGAACATTTCCCCTTTTCACTAAGCGAATGCCTCGAGCTCTCAGCTCACCCCCATTGTAACACTATTCATCTTCTTCAATAACAAAAACACTGGACATAGGGCTATTACCTCATAGCAGGGGCGTAAATCAGGATAAACTATAGTGTGCTTTGTAGTTCTTCATAGTTCACAAGACCAACTCAGAATAGGAACACGTAATCTTGACCACCCTATATCCTAATGGTGCAAAAAATACCGATAGTTGGCGCACCAGGTAGGGGGATTTGTATCGTGCTTTTCCTCTAGACATTCTAATGGTTCTGTCATCTACAATCGCCGTCACCGCCAACGATGAGCATTTGACTTGCAGTGGATTCTCTCTTGGCGAAACCGTTCACCTCAGGAACTTCAAGTTCATCATCGACTACTTTGGTAGCCTGAGCCTCTCCCCCAATAAGGACGATGAAGGCAACGCTTTCATGGGCTCAACTCATAGCGGGGCATCTACCCCACGGCGGGCCATGATCGAAGACTCCACCAAGGAGTTCCTCATGGCATTTGGCAGGGAGGGGAGCTTCGGCCTCCCTTCTCACAGAAGGCACGACGCGGGGGCTTCACTCGCTCCCATCAAAACGACACCATGGCTGAAGGACATCCTTGACGTCACCAACGCACAGTAGGCGGAGAGCTCCCTCCAATATCAGGCTGAGGCCTCCGTATCGAGTCCTTCGGACATTTCAACGAACCAGCTAAGTCATATTCCTAACGGTATTTTTTCTGGAGTCAATATTTATTTCTCACTCATATTCTTTGCTAAGTACTTTTTGTGGCAAATATTTGCTACACCATGCGCGACAATGATCTATGCCATACTCGATGCCCTAGCGGGTCATGCCTCAACGGCTATATACCCTACGCTCGGGGGCTACGGTCTGGTCCAAAAGAGTGGATGATACAACAAATATCTCACAAGAGGAAATTGGCTAATCCTTTATCATATTCGTAGCAATGAATAAGGTTTTCATATCATTATTTACCTATTACACATGCTTATAATGCAGGTACATCTTGACTTCAGTCTCTTGCCACGACTTCGGTCGTTCCATGACGCCCCATGGTCACGACTTGGTCCTGCGACGGTACCCACAGTAACGTGTCAGTACCTATTCTGTCTCCCGTTGAGCGAACGGCTTCGACTACCCGCTCGATGAAAGGCTCGGTGGCTACTGTTGAGGTCTTGTACCTAGGGTACCGAGGGACACTGGTTACGTCTCAGGACACACCCGGGGGCTTACAATACCGGGACTACTGGTACCCGGACAGTCAACACCGCCACAAATATCCATGTCCGGAGGCTTCACATCCCCCGGAAAGGTGCTACCGCCCACTACAGTGACAAGACAAGATAACACCTGGCAGGACCGACTCCAAGAGCCTTAGCAGCCAAGTAAAGAGAGTGCCTCACAACACCGACTCCAGGAACCTTCTCGAGTGTCGTCCACCTCAGCACAAAGGAGAAGACTCTGGAACCAATGAGAATACCATGTAAACCTCCAATGGACCTCTATGAATCGACCATCTCAAGTTTCGAACCACTGATCATGTAAATCCCTTCATGAATATAGAAATTATTAGCTCATAGTTATCCAACCGCTTCTCGGTCTATAAAAGGTCACCTACCATTCAGGTAGAGGAAACCTGAACAAACACAAAAATATTTCCCCCTTTCACTTAGCAAACTTCTCGAGTTCTTAGCTCACCCTCATTGTAACACTATTTATCTTCATCAATAATAAAAACGCTGGACGTAGGGCTATTACCTCATAGCAGGGGCTTGAACCAGGATAAACTATAGTGTATTTTGTAATTTTTCATAGTTCACAAGACTACATCAGAACAGGAACACGTGATCTTGACCACCCTATATCTGGCCAGTGCAAAAAATACCAACACGAATCTTATTGGGCTGATAAATAAAGAAAATTCACGCACTCATTTTAGTTGCTATAATTGGATAGTGGAGATTTAAAGAAATGATGAATTAATATTTTATTAAAAAATATATGCAAGTGGAATC
>VSTD030000495.1:0-15757 GCA_008808055.3 Sporobolus alterniflorus | reverse complement strand
GCCGCCTTCGCCTACTACTGCTACATCACCCGCAAGGTCTCCCGCCGCCTGCACTCTCTCAACCTCCCCAAGCGCCCCTCGTCCCCTCCCCCTCCCCCTCCCCAACCGCTGCCGCAGGGGAAAGAGAGCCCGTCCAGGTCCAGCAACTCCGCCAGCGTCGGCGGGGAGAGGGGCGTGCAAGTGTTCAGCTACCGGCAGCTCCACGCGGCCACGGGCGGATTCGGGCGGGCCCACATGGTGGGACAGGGGAGCTTCGGGGCCGTGTACCGCGGGGTGCTCGCCGACGGGAGGAAAGTCGCGGTCAAGCTCATGGATCGGCCCGGGAAGCAGGGCGAGCAGGAGTTCGAGATGGAGGTGAGAAATTTCTTGCATTTCGAGATCGGCAAATGCAGGCCTTTCCGTGTTCTGGAAATTGGGGACGGGGAATTGATTTACGGCGTATTGTAGCGCGATTCAGCCGGTAAGTGCCGGATCTTGGAGTATTGCACCTCGGTGAAGTTTCTGGGGTCCAAATCGGAGACATTGCGGGGTTGCTCTAGTGTACATGTCCAAATGGGGTCACTGCATTGTGCATTGGGGGTTTGGTTGGTCGCCTGCTTAGGATCACTCCTGAAATATGTGAACCACTCAACTGTTCCTGGGAAACTCCATAAGATTTTCAGCTCTTTGTCCAGTTTATTTGGTTTGTAAACAATTAACCATGTACATGAAGCACTTATTGCCGAAGGACAAATTTCGTAGCTGTCACTTAACGTGAGCTGTAGGCTGATAAAATGGGGACAAACTTGGGATTTGACTGGGCAAATTTTTAACTTCTGATTCCTGGCCCTGCAGTGTTTTTTTTGAGCTTTTAGTAACACCCAATTGTACAATCGCTTTGATTTCCTCATATAGGCTGGACGGTTTGCAGTGGATTTGAAACTCAGGTCACGCTGGCTCATCCAATGTGCCCATGTCTTCCCATCCGGTTAGAGCACAAGCTTGACAGCTAATAAAAAAAATAGCAGATTTGACTGCAAGCGGGATATTGGATCTTGCCACAGGCATACCACACATTTTTTGATGTAATTGCAGCTATTATTAGCTTTTGAAACAAAACTAGTTTGTATAAATGCCATAGAAAATAGATACAGATACAACTCTGTTCTTTACCAGTCATGCTAACTTGGTAGTGGTACTGAGGGGAGAGGAGCTTCGGTGTATTACTGAAATCTGATCCATTGATCATACCATTGTTGTTGATTCAGATATTCATGATAAGTTAAAACCCTCCCTGAAACTTCTGTGTCATGCTAACTTGATTCAGATGTGATGTTTTGCAGGTGGAGCTGCTGACTAGGCTCCGATCACCCTATTTATTGAGCCTGATTGGTCATTGTTCGGAAGGTGGACACCGACTACTGGTTTATGAGTTCATGGCCAATGGGGGTCTCCAGGAGCATCTCTATCCTAGAGGTATGCCCATTTGTATCATCTAACTATATCTATGTTTTTGAGCTTTTAGTGTTGCATGTGTGCCATTTAGCGCTGAGAAAAAATAAAAAAAGAGTACGTTACACAGCCATTTAGAGCACTTTTAGTTTGATAGAAACTCTGAATTTATTCTGGCTAATGATGACCAAAGAGATTGAAGGCTATGAGCAACACAGTGTTACATACTGCTTGTCCCTTAACAGTGATAAACTGATAACAACAATAACAATAACAACTCGATCATCCTAGGAGGAAATAATGGAATTTAATTAAGAAGAAATGGGCACCCAAATTTGCGTCAAAGAGGACTTGAACCTGGGTGGTCAGGGTGTACACCCACACACTTTAACGAACTGAGTTAGTCTCAGTTCTTTGATAGACTGATAATCCTTGTTTAATTTGGTTTGCACTTTAATTATAGGCCTTTCCATGTTTAGTACATATGGCTTGTCGAAAGTCGAGTATCCTTTTATATGCTATATTTTGAAAAACTTGGGAAATGTAAACTATCCAGGTTATAACGTCTAAAAGGGTTCAAGTTTGGGCGTAACTTGTTATTGTAGAAATGTCACATTTAATTGTAGTCATTTTCTAGGTTTATATGGAAACCTGAAGTTGGCTAGAATGCTTTAATACCACTTAACACAGCATAACTTTTTTCGACACTACAATGTTATCATTATAGGTAGCTGTGGTGGGATCTCAAAACTTGACTGGGCTACAAGAATGAGAATAGCGCTTGAAGCAGCAAAAGGTCTGGAATATCTTCATGAGCGTGTTAATCCACCTGTTATACACCGAGACTTCAAGAGCAGCAACATTCTCATGGACAAGGATTTCCGTGCAAGGGTTTCAGACTTTGGTCTTGCCAAGCTTGGATCTGATAGAGCTGGTGGTCATGTCTCAACTCGAGTGTTAGGAACACAAGGCTATGTTGCACCAGAGTAAGACCAGGCTAATGTTCATTTTATGTTTTTTTTGTTAATTTAGTGCATATCCTTGCGGAGAATCATGACTCTGTTACTGGTTAAGTGGTTACACTATCTGTAATATGACAATTCTAAAAATCTATGCAGATATGCATTGACTGGACATTTGACTACCAAATCAGATGTGTACAGTTATGGTGTTGTGCTTTTGGAGTTGCTTACTGGCAGGGTACCAGTTGATATGAAGAGGCCTCCTGGTGAAGGTGTTCTAGTCAATTGGGTAAGTGCAACAGTGGAGTGGCTAACATGGTTGCTTGCTTTGCTTTGAGTTATTTTCTTCTGTCATCTTGGAACATACCTATAATACAGTAGTGTTTAAGTTATTAATTTTAAATGAGCGTACATAATGGAACACCTTTCAGTGGAAAACATCTGAGGTCTTTCCCATGAGTGAATAGAGTATTTTTAATTTTACATGTTTTTCATTTTCTTGAGGGCCTAAGTTTCTCAAGTTCTTGTATTTCAATCGATACTGTCATTTTTCATGTGCCAAGTCATGATTGTCTTCATTAGAATCCACCCGCCTCTCATCCTTGTACTTTACTATGTAGGAACAAGTCAGTAGATCATCTTTTGTGATTTAATGTCAAGGACTAAAAGTGATGCTTGAACATTACATATATCTGAACTGGCACATGTTCAACTAATGCAGGCATTGCCTATGCTCACTGATTGGGAGAAAGTTGTCCGGATCCTGGATCCAGGATTGGAAGGTCAGTATTCAATGAAAGATGCTGTTCAAGTGGCTGCTATTGCTGCCATGTGTGTTCAACCAGAAGCAGAGTATAGGCCACTAATGGCTGATGTCGTCCAGTCGTTGGTTCCACTTGTTAAGAGCCGTTCTACTAAGAAGACATGCAACCCCAATGTTCAGGCACCTAATCCACTTGACTAGGAAACCAAGTGATCTGCAGTACTCTGCTGCTCTTCTGTATGGAACATCTCATCTATAACTACTGCTGTTGAAGCTATAAGACCAGGACATTTTCGTAAAGTAATCTTCTTCCTCTGCTGGTGATCGGCTGATTTTAGAAGGTGCGTATAGGTAGCTTCAGAATTAAGAGACTTGTTCCTGAGACTTTATTTGAGTCTGAAGGGAAATCTAAATCATGTGCAATTAGTAATCATGCTAGGTTGTTATTAGAATTAATACTCGTGGTTGTAGGGAGTTCATCATTAGATGGTACTGTTTCGTTTGAGCTGGCAGAGTTGCCTTGTAGAGTAGTGCTTTATTTTGCTTTGGCTTGTCATTAATGCTAGGTAATTAAGTTATTAGATCCTTATGCACTTCCACTGGATCTTACTTAGCCAGGACATTGGCCCCGATCGTTGTAGCTTAGAAGTACGATCCTTGTGTTTTATATGTAATATAATATATATAGTAGGTCCATGTACTCATGTCAAAATATATCGTTGCTTTTCTAGCGGCTGCATGCTTTTAATTTGTCCGATTTCATCACACTTTCCAGCTGATTAAAAGAAAAGGCATGGCTTGTGCTAAAAAACTGAAACACAGAACACAATGATGGATTAGAAGACGGATCCCCTCCCCCTGTCCTGCGATTAGTTGCGTGGTAGGGGGGGGGGGTGCATGGCCCCGCCATTCTCCCTCCCCCTTGATGTGATGCTCTCTTGCCGACGTCCCCCTCCTCTTGGCGACCTCTCCTCCTTTTGGCAAGCTGTTCCCTTTGGTCGTCTGCAGTCAAGGCGGCACCCCTGTTGCACCATCGATTGAACCATGGTCGGTGTTGGGGATGGGGGATGAAGGTCTTGCAAGGTTTCCCCAATGAAGCTTTGTCTCATAAGTTCTCCTCAACGAAGCCTCATCACACGTCTAGGGCTTTGGTGAAATAACTCGATAACTTCACCTTCATTTTCAATGATGTTTTTTAGGAGGATGGAGGGATCGTGGATGAAGGCTAGGGTCGGTCGATGTCGCTGATGGAGGAATAAACGGGGTGGAAGGTCGAAAGCCATATTATGAGGGAGGCAGAACTGAAGGCCCCATGGCATCAGAGGCAGCGCAGCACGGGACACGTGTCGACCAAGGATAGACTCGGTGTGGAAATAATTGTAAATCATAAATGACTTTAATGACCCCGTGACTATGTACTCAATGTGAGACCCGGGATGGTTAGGGGTTGTTCAAACACTGTAAATCGACACCCTAACCGCCCTATAAATAGACCACCTTTGGATCATCAAGGGGTGCATGCACATTTATTGCTGATTGAATTCACCTCGTGTTCATCCTTCACATTTATTAGCCCTCGCATTTTACATTCCTACATCTCGTGTTTGGGGTTCAAACATTCAGACTTGGTTCCTAACATTTGATGACCAGCGTGTTTCAAGCTAAAAAATCCACCCTTACGATGCCAGCAAGGAGACTTAACCAATGTTTCTTGTGATCGGGAGACGAAGCTGCACCAACACCATCCACCCAAGTCATGCCAAATATCGTCGAAGGCCATGAAATCGAAGCTTTTGCTGAAATTGAAGAGGTTGAGCTGTAGTACCCAATCAATGTCACCGGCACCTCCGCCAGGGTTGCCAGCTCAAGCCAGAATGTCAGAGGCACCTCACACCAGTCACCTCAGCAAGTGCCTTCGCCAGCTCAAGTCGTGCAAGAGCACGAGGAATCAGGTCAGCATCAAGTCGAAGATTGAGAGTTAGAGGACGAAGTTACCACGAAAGAGGAGCTGGCAAGAGTGCAGCAAGAGATCGAGAGACTTTGTTAGGAGAAAGAGGCCATCACTAGAAGGTAGGCAGCGACCTAGCGGGCCGAAGCAAGGAGGCAGTACATTGACAGAGAAAGGGTCAGGATCGTAGAGTTTTGGTAGACAATCGACATCCTTCATCAACAAGAGCAGCGACAAGAGCCTCCGCTCGAGCAAGCATACAAGCAACCTAACCCTCACCCACAGCCTCTGCCACAAATGCCCATACCATCAATTGACAAAATCTACAAGCAGTCTTCGCGTGCACATGACACCATAGACACAAAAGGCACACTAGCAGACAACCTTCAGCTCGTGTCTTGGCCTCCACAAATATAGGATAGCTTCACCACCAAAATACGATGGCGACACAGCCCCTCACAAGATTTTAATGTGCTATGAAGCTGTCATAGCTTCATCCGACAAAGATGATGTCACCCTCACCAAATCACTCATCATTTTCCTTGAAGGCGCAATCGTAAATTGGTACTTAAGGCTCTAGCCGAAATGCATATACTCCTGACACCAGCTAAAGGAGAAGTTTATGTTAAACTTCCAAGCGTTTCAAGTGGCATAGAGAAAGATTTTTTGTCGTGTGCTCAGTATGAGAAAGAGATATTACCTAATTTCTAACGAATATTCCTACAACTCAAAGCACAAGCTCTGAAAGTATCTGATGATCAAATCATCACTCAAGCCATCAAAGCACTTCGTGTCGGACCATTACACAATCACTTGGTTAGAGAATGGGCAAAGACAGTAATAGAATTGTGTGAGAATTTTATAAAATTTAGCAAGTCAGTGGTCCTTCATTTTAGGAAGCTCGAGCAACAAAGAAAAGCCCCCGACGAAATCTCAAGACCGACACGTTTCAGTGAGAACGGGCCACACAACAACTATCCAAAGCATGTTAACAACATTAATTCTAATGATTGTGGATCATCAGATAACTGGGAGAACAATTTTGAACCAGCTCCACAAAAAAGGAGAGAGCCTTCGATCATAGAAGAGACCACTACATTCAAAGAGGGGCACGCCAAGCCGGGGGCGAGGCCGTGATCGAAGCCCATTCAAGCATTCGTACTGCATGTATTATGGACTCAATACAGATCACCGCAGCAAGGATTGCTCACTATTGCTAGAGTCAAAGAAAAAATGGACCAAAGCCAAATCCAGCCTCCGTCACAATCCTCATCTCGGGAAGTCAATCATATAGTACAATGGCCACCATCTCATCCAATATACTCCTCATGATATCCTTCGCTATTCTCTCGACCAACTTACCCAAACCACCTAGGACCGCCTCCATCCTATTATCAATTCTATCACTATGCCACGACCAATCACACTCATCCTTCGCCATTACCCCAGCTAACATACTATTCGCCTTTACCACATATCACTCACCAAACACCAAATAACTCAACGCACCAAACCAAGACAGAGCCCAACTTGCTACCGCCACCTCCGTTGCAAACACGTCAGTCTCTGCACCAAAACAATTTTCCCACCCATGATAAAATACACACCATCACTGGAGGATCTAGTGCCGATTTCAAAAACAAAAGACAATGAAGAGATTATTATCGCCAAGTCAATCATGTGGTTGTCGGGGTCTTGTACCCCGGGTACCACGTGCCACCAGTTACGGCCTAGTAAATTTGGATACGACCCGGTTCCCTCCAGCGACAAACAGCTAAGGAGCTAAACATTCCATACCAGATATGACCCTAAAACTCTTGGCTGAAGGGGAGGGAGCAAATACCTAAAAAGAGTTTGACCGCAGGTAGACAGGAATTCACCTGACAAGACGCGACATAACCGTCTCTATACGGCTCCACGGGGACATTTTCATCTTCGGTCTGACACGCTATGTGTTCAGGTCTCGTGTCGCTTGCCCCCACGGAGTTAAAACCCCAGGGAGGATCCCCACGTGGCTTCATTTTTTATGGGGAAATTTTCACGGCGGAGCAAAGGGTGACTCCGATCTTGAGCTAGGAGGAGGGACAGATGAGATGAGTAGCATGTAGCCCCACATAGTCTTTTGTTCATGAAAACAGAAATGCAAGGATATTAGTAGAGAGAAAAGAGGGCACATTGAATGTGGAGGTCACACATTGCGTTAAGTATGTGCAAATACAGTTACTCCCGGTCTGGATCAAGAAATACAAACAAATGAGATAAATGGTGTGGTCCTCCCATGTGGAGATTTTTTAATGGAAAATAAAGGAGAGGATACTATGTAGTAAGAGAAATGTAAAGGGTGGGCTCACATGCAACAGGAGGATGCACAAAGCTTGGGCGCACAGGTTGATCTGATTTGGTCCGTGCACACAACCAACCGAACACAAAAGAACAGACAAGAAAAATTCTTGACGGTCTGAAGAACCGATCAGGAAAATCAATCTGCGAGATGAACAGAGACAAAAATCGAACAAGAAAATCGACACATACACACAGCCCAAACTAGATCTAAAAATGATTTTTTCATAGAAATTAAATAGGATTCATACATTTATGAAGGTCACCGTCATCATTTCCTCATTTGATTAAAAACTTAAAATTGTTCATGTCACACTCCTAATTTAAGAAATGCAAAATACCAATAGAGAAATGGTCATGAGTCTCATCCCTTTATAATCATATTTATAGCCACAAATAAAAGACTAAATAATCACTATGCTTTTAGGGTATAATACATTAAAAACGGTAACATAAGGGTAGCAGGGTCCGATGTAGCCCGTCGCATCGATCCGTCCGTCTTCAACTTAGACTACGACGCAACCTCCGCGATAGTGCCACGTGCACCACCCGTCATCACGCCTCCGTCAGTCCTGAGGTAAGACTGAAAAACCCTAGTCAGACTTGCTTTCACGCAAAGCAAGCCACTAGATGCCGCTAGATCTCAACGCGTGTACCACACCGACCTCCCTCTGTTAATTTTGTAGCGCAACTGACAAACCGAAGCATGATTGATTTTGAGGTCCAAATTAAGAAACTGTCGCAGTGATTTTAATGCCCAAATCACCAAACCGTAGCTGCCGCTTTTGAGACTCAAACCAAAAAACTCTCCACCACCTTGGTTTTGAGGCTCAACCAAGAAACTCACCACTGGTTTTGAGGACAAACCGGAGAAAATCGTCGCCACCGGTTTTGAGATCAAAGCGGAGAAAACTGTCCCTGTGTTTTTGAGGCCAAATCACTGATAAATCGTCGAACTTGGTTTTGAGGCTCCACCAAGAAACCCGCGCTCCTCGTCTCCATGTGCACGGTGCAGACTATACACAGCGTCACCTGACATCTCGATCGTCCGGCCACTGAGTATCCGACCTATGTGATCATCCCCGGTTCTCTGCATCAGGTCTCTTACTCTTACCATGATCATCGTCACTGCACGTCATGTCGTACCTGCCACCTGCACACCATGAGATAAGCAAATGTGATTCTTCAAACGAATAAAAGATAAAGGTAAAACAATCGAACCGTCTCGAATTCGAATTCAAACATCATCAAGTCAATAACTCATCACAATCAAATTAAGAAACTGATCACTTGATTTCTCAGTGGGTGAGGTCATGCCTCATCCTCCATCATCAGCACAAATTTGCCTCCTCTTTGGTGACAAGACAAGGATTTCCGATACCAAACAAGGGTGTGTGGGACCCACACGAGTATGTTGTTTTTGAAAAAAGAAGAGAAAAAGTAAGTATAGTAGCAAAAAGAAAAGGGAAGGTTGTGTTAGATGAGGAACTCACATACCTCAGTCCTCCAGCATCGATGCAACATCTTCCATTTCTGTGACAACAAGGGTCAGCCTAGCCATGAAGCCGGGTGGGGATATGTCTCATCGTCTGACATTGATACAACCTCTTCCCTCTTTTGTGACAATATATAGGGGTTGGTCTAGCGATGGGGCAGGGCAAGAACCGGGGAATGACTCCCATCTCCACCCCTATAGCACCAAACTCCATCTTCAATTTTCTTGTCAAGGTAAAATCTTGTAGCACCTATGTTATCCACGAATCCCCGTTCCCCATCAAGATCCTTTAGAGGTCATCTAGTGTGAACGACAACATGGGGAGAGGTGGGTGGCGGTGACGATGCCTCTAGGAGAGATTGACTGGCGCGGAAGCATAGAGACGTATGCATGCAGTAATGACGATGTGTGGGATAGGTGGGTAACATACATGTTAATGATGAGGAGGAGAAATGGTCGACGACGATAGGTCGGGGCTGGGGAGAAGTATGCGAAGGTGGCATGGGGTGTGGGGGGAAGAGCGGGGAGCGCCTAAATTAGGGTTTGCGGAAAGGTGGAGTGGTTATTCTATATAACTATATAAGTAAAATCCACTAAAAATCATTAATGTTGAATTCTTTCAACATGCAGACATGCCGCATCACCTTTCTCCATTGAAACATAATTCTTAAAATTCTATGAAAATATATTATAACCCACTAAGGGTCATTAATGAGGAATTCTCTCAACAAGCAGGCTTGCCACGTCATATCATGCCATGTCACCTTTTTCATTAAAAAATAATTTAAGAAAATATATTTTTGCAAATTAGTTCCTTAGATACAGAGAAATAAAGATGTAGTACCTGCTAATTCACTTGTTCCTAATTATGTATGTTATTTTTTCTCATTCTAATCATATTTATATCAATTATCTTTCATCTTAAATAAATTTTAGCTGAAAACTATCTAATATCTCATCTTCTTGATACAATATTCAATTTTTTTTAAACAATGTGTTACTCTTCTCGCAGTAACGCATAGAGTTATCAACTATTGTATGTATATATATGGACTATTGGGTTGAAAAATTCATGTTGGGCCACATTTCTTTGTCTCCTGTCACACCCCCAAAATTTAAAATTTTGGAATTTGACTAAAATTCCCTAATTTTTTTTAAATCCCTCAATAGGTAAAAAATTGCTTCTAGATTATTCTAGAGAATCTATTTTATTTAGGTAAATTATTAAATTAATTTAGGAGTTGTACAATCATTTGTTGTATTTCATGTCATTGCATAATTTTCTTTTGTATTTTTGTGTGCTATTTCATGTCTTGTCGACGGCTGTACAACTCATCCACCTTCTCTTTGTCGACAAAGGGAGGAATCTCAAACTATATCAAGAAGCACAAACAAATGGGACAAATGATGTCCGGGTCCACGTGGAGTGTTTTGTTTATGAAATAAGAAAAGGGGTGGGAAGTAGTAAGAGAAAAATGAAAGGGCAGATTAGATGATAAATCATTCACATGCATTTTTTTAGAAATTACTTAACCAACAAAAATATTACAATTAGGAATATTGGGACTAGCTAGAATTCCAAATGCAATTGACTGCATATACTTGCATAATATACCTTATATTCACTCTGAATAAGCATTCAAGTCCACCTTCTCCAACGCCTGGTACATCTATAAATAGACTATAAAAACATTGAATCAGTTTGTTGTGATGAAAAGTGGGGCAAATATGTTTTGTACTATGTATTATTCTACCTAAAGTCGGTTAAAAAATTCAATGTTTGGAGGGTAAGATAGATAATCACTCGTTTCATTTCAATATGTAAAAACTAACGAGAAGCTGCTGTTCTTTGGAGGCAAAGCAAAAATATTTCAATTCAGTTGTAACAGAATGAATGGACACAATCCATATAGCATGTTTCTGCATAAATCAAGGATGTAGGAATTAAATTTGGCAGGAATCAAGATAAAAGATGGTAAGTAAGAATCTGGACGAAACAACTCATATCGACATGTGGAGCAACTAAAAACCAACGCTCAGCAGCTGGTGCCCAGCCGCCTCGGCGTCTACATCGACCAAGGCGGTCCTCTCGCTCTCGAAGGCCAACACGCCTCGCAACCTGATGTGATCCAGCACTACTCCGTTCTTTGAAACATCGCTGGTCATCTTGCCACATCTGCGACAAGACCATGCTCCGTAAATCACGACCTCCACCCTATTCGTTTCATTGATTTAACACCCTGGAGTGGCATTTATTTTCGCCATACGAAAAGGCACGACCGACCAAAAAAAGTAACCAAAATAGCTTCTCACCATTTCCATTTTGTAACCAGAAGCATACCTAGCCATTACATAGCTGTTAGTGTTTCGTAACTGATACTGCAACGGGGAAAAGAAATGCTACCCGCATGTAGATTCTTGTCTAGGATTAAGATGGAATTACAGAGGTTTTCTCGTCAACTAACAGTGGCAAAACCGACTGCATATAGTACTCAACAAACATACAATTCCATAGAGAATTAAACTTAACAGGTTCTTAAGCACAAGGGTTCCCTCTAAATGATTATGAGTTTGCTTGAGACTTGTTGAGGATGACACCCTCGTACTTGACCTGGAACCACTTCATGGCATCTTCCTTGGTAACCCTGTGCTGGATGCCCACCCGGGCCTTGCATCTGCGTCGACGAGCAACACGGTACCCAGCTCGCTCAAGAACGACATAGAAGTCCATGCCGTAAATACCAGTTGATGGGTCATACCTGGAAAAAAAGGAAAGCAATAGCGTTCTCTATGTGAATGGAACCATCGATCTAATCATGACAGCATTGCAAGTCTGCAACAGACCATTTGGGAACTGTAAGCAGCACAGAAAAGGTTATCTTACTTGATGCCAAGATCAATGTGTTCCTGGATACCAAACCCAAAGCATCCATTGTCACTGAAGTTCCTCCTCAGCAGCTCGTACTCCTTCACCTTCAGCCCACTCTCGAGAAGCTGCATCGCCTTCTCTCCCCTTACTGTGACGTAGCACGCGATCTTCTCATTACGCCTGATACCAAAGGACCTCACAGTGTACCTGGCTGAAAGGCAACAGCACAAGACGTAAATCCCACTGATCAAACCGCTTAATAGTCACCAAAATCTGAAGAAACTTACCCTTGGAGAAAACCGGGGACTGCCCACTCAGCTGCTCCAACACCTATTGAAACAGAGAGGGAAGTAATTAGCAATCAAACAAATCACCCCGGTAGTGCCTAGTTCTAATCTAAACAGGTGAAAAAAATAATTCAGCGCACTACTGGTGTTAAACTGCAAAGAACGCCATGGCAGTTTCATGTAGGCGGATTGAGCGCGTCTAGATCTACAGTCGCAGAATTCAATCCGCGCAAAACCGGGCCGAATGCACATGCTCATCTCTCAAAGGAAAAAAAAGCTGGAGGATTTCATGCCCGGGGTGAAGGGGAAGTGTGCAAGGTGATACCTTGGCGGCACGGGTGAGGCGATCTCCGCTCTCGCCGACGGAGATGTTGAGCACGAGCTTCTGCACCTTGATCTCCCGCATCGGGTTCGACTGCTTCTTCTCCGACGCCTGCGTAACAACCAACGTGTTAGCAATCACTGTGGAATCACGAATACGCGCTGAACAAAGTGCTGGAAACGACGAGCATTTCGCGGCGCGGCGGACGAGGGGGGGGGGGGGGCTCACCATCGCAGATCGGGAGAGCAGAAGCGGCGGCGGAGAGGGAGAACTGGGGCAGGGTTTTGGTGCTGGGGTGTGGCTGCGTCGGCGGTAACCCTAAAATGCCCCTAGGCCTCTTATAGTGCGGGCGGCGACCCGCAAGATCGGAAGAATGGTGCTGGCGCCGTCCAATCTGAGAATGGACGGAGTGGATTAGTAGGTCGAAATATACAGCACGGCCTGAACTTGATCCGATTTGGGCCCAAAATATTCTGAATCGAAAATGAACTACTAGCTTTTTATTGCAAAAAATCTACATGGCGATCGGTCGCGCTCCCTCGGTGCGTAGCGCGTGACCCGTCCCCATATGGTCCAGCCCACTCCCTCTGTCCTTCTTCCTCGCTGAGCACGTGACTCGGACTCGATTGTAAGTGTGGCAGGGAAGAAGAAGGGACAAGCAGCAGAGGAAAGGTGCGGTGGCGGAGAGAGGTGGTGGCGGTTCGACGGCGGATTACTGTGGGTCGTGTCATGACAGTGGCGGTGCCATATCGAGTTAGAATTTGCGGGTTGTTATGGAGGGAGTAGAAGAAAAGTGGAACATGCTCTTACTTTCTTTATGCTCTGGTAATACGTTTCTGCATTTCTTTATGCTCTGGTAGCAATGTCCGCTGCAGTACTTATTCATGCCATGAAAGTCTTGTCCTTCCATCTTTTCCTTTAGATACAAAGATAGCCCTGCAAAAGCCAAATCCGCCAAATCCTTTTCCCGATGGTTAGTTTGTAACACCTATTTCGTGTTTCCCTAAACCTGCACAAGTACTCAGGGACGGTTTCGTTATACTTCTGTCTAACCGCAGTCAGGTCAGAAAGCCTCAACTCGACCTCGCCATTATAGAAATAATCATGAAATCTTTGTTCAAGCGCCACCCAACTATCAATTGTGTTAGGGGCCAATGACGTAAACCAATTAAAAGTGGGACCCGACAGTGGGAAAAGCCATATGCGATGCACATCGGTTATGCCCACGTCATTGACCTGAGTCAGAAATTGACTGGTGTGTTCATGCGTCGTCCTAGCATTGTCCCCGTTAAACTTTGCAAAGTCAGGTACCCTGAACTCTCACGGATACGGCATATTATCGAAATAATCAAGATATGGCTTCTGGTACACCCTCTTGTGTCCCTTTGGCGCGAAGCTGAATTCTCTAAGGGTCCTGGCGATCTGCTCTCTAACATCCTCGTTCATCCCCTCGTAGTTTCCCATCCCCGTGTTAGGAGTGTGCGGCACAGGAGTCCTAGGGAAGAAAACATCGGGACGGGCTCGTGCAGTACACCTCCGCCCGCCGGGTGCATGTTTAGCCCGTAAGCCACAATTTGGTAGAAAGGTTGCTGGAAGTTAGGGTTTGCCCCGAGCTTCCTTGACCAATGTTGGCCAGAACACCCTGACCTCCCTGATTAGAGGCAGATCCCTGGTTTGGGGCTGCGGGGGACCTGTCTGTGCATTTCCCTTGGGATTCCCCGTTAATCTGTTGGACCATCGCCTTCACTTCTCTAGGCAGGTTACTGTTAAAATCCTGTTTAAACACATTTCATATCTTCTGCTACTACACGCGTGAATTGCGTTCGATCCACCCCATACTTTCTAGCGACCGAAACGTCGACCATATGCACTAAATCCTCAGGGCTTAGAGAAGTATTCACCTCAACTCCTGAAGTAGTAGCCGGCCTTCTTCACGACCCCGTTGTGCGTCTCCTGAAGGCACGCCAACTTCTTCCGATGCCTCTGAGCCATCTCCTCCTCAAGCTCTCTCTCCAGCTCCTTCCTGTCAGCTTCAGTCAGATCCTCCATGGCCACCAGGATTGTATTCTTGGCCTGCACGCCAGTGCCATCCGCGGATGGTGCCCCTTTGGACCCTTTAGGATCTGTCATGATCTCCAACCGATCGGCGTGGATGGCACCGATCAACCCCGTGACGCGCTCGCAACCATCACCGTCCAACCGTCGTTCCTCAGCAGCGGAGTCGCCAGTTGTGTTGCCACAAATTTCTGAAAGAGAGATCGACAGCAACACTCTTCGTACCTACCATGAAAGCACGGATGATTTCCACGCCAAATCACCAAAGCAATATCGATGACGAAGAGAACGAATGAAAATACAAATGAAAGTATCCTTTCTACTGATGACGAAAAATATGGTTCTGTTTTCTGATTCTATGCCAACTAATCTTTTATAACGCCTTCTCCCTGAACTAACTAATTAAACAGGCGCGCCCTTTATTCTCGCTCACAGAAAACCGCCTCTCCTCCCGCGTCTGGTACCCGCGCTATCTTGTTGGCCGCTGCGTTACTTCGGGTTGGGGTTGTTGCTCGTGTCGTTCCAGGCCAACATGCCACCGGATAGCCAGCGATCCTTGTACGAACCTCGCCTCAATACCGTGCATCAACTGTCGATACCCGACCTCGCCTTGCGCGCGTCACCATTAACTCTTCACGCAGCACCCAGCATTCTCTGCCGCGCTACCCGAGCCTTTCCTTTCCACTCGTCCTTCGGCACCTGTCTTCTCTTCATTTGCTCAACTCTTCGTTCTCATGCACGTCGATCGCGCTGCTCTCCGTCTTCCAGCTTCTTCAGTCCCTTGCGCAGCCAACTCCATGGTTCCTGCCATTTTTTGTACTCAACAGAAATTAACGAGCAAGATTGCAGCATAAGAGTTGCCACATAGTAGAGCTGAATGTACACATTGTCATCATGATAACAATATTGGTTGTTGCACACTGCAACAAAGTAACACACCCGGTTTACGAGAAACCAATAAACAAGATACGTCCATGTTTGTGTTTGTGACCACCTAATTATTACAGAGCCTCATGAGGCCCCAGACAAAAAAAAATCCAATGGTAATTGGGCTACTAGCTGCCGGATGGGCCAGCAGCACCTTCGTCATTGTCCTTGCACTCCTTGAGAGCAAGGTCAATATTGGTGAGAAGTTCTTCTTTCTCCTGCTTGTGCATTAACGCCTTCTGCTTGATCATGAACAATCCCCTAGCGTTTAGGCCCTGATGAAGAGAGTTCTTGAGTTTCTTGATCTTTTTGTTAAGATTTTTGATCTGGAACAATCAACAAAATGATGTGAAGATCG